>JAODAL010045873.1:0-31506 GCA_025379985.1 Phyllomedusa bahiana | reverse complement strand
CGCCGCCATGCAAGTGAATAGTACACCCCAGTTACTTTTTTGCGGGGCCCGCCCAGGGGTCCTGCGTGCAGACCCCATCCATCCCCCAAAAGGGCCCATCTGGGCCCCAACATAGGTGAAGGGGGATCGGGGAAAATTTTGTCTTTTCCACAGGAAGTTGTCCATCTGTTGGTGTAACTTTTTTCCCCCTTGTTTTTCCCGGGACAATGCAAAAGTGTGCCCAACCCCGCTTCATCCCAAAAAATCAAAAGGGCCCGAGCCCGTAACTTGCCTTCATTTAATTTGCCTGCCTTGGTGTTCAGTCTTTTTTTTTGGTGGGGTGGATGAGAAAGATGGTATGTTTTTGGGGGGAATGATGAGGGGGATTTCTCTCTGAAACCCCCGGGTCTGCTTGATTTAATCGCCCCCAAAACCCTTAGAAAACCCAAAACTGCCCATAGTTGGATTAAAAATTGGAAATTTAGGGCCCCTTCAGGGAAACCTGCTTTTTTGGTTACAAGCATTGAAATTCTGCATTGAACACTTCCTGCAGGTGAGTATTATAAGAGAATCACTAGTGAATTTTCTTGGGCAGGAGGGGTTTACGGCAGACATGCCAACATTTACAATCCTTATCTCCCGGTTTATGGTGATAGATCTTGCGATTATGCATAACCAAGCGATTGGGTTTGGCGGTTCCCCCATTCAAATGGAGAAACATTCAAAGGGGTTTTTACAGGGCCCAAAAGGGGGAGGTTTGGGTTTGTTTTTAGTGACTTTAAAGCGCCAAAACCCCAGCACGGATTTTGGTCATTTTTGGGTCATGGATGTGAAGACCTCCCCCCAATGTTTTTTCTGACGTCCCCCGCGAAATTTGGAAAATTTTAAGCCTGACGGGGCGTTGCTAGGCTCTTAAAACATTCGGGGGGACGGGCCCTTTGTTAGCGGGTGTTGTAAGGGAAAAGCCGCTTCCCCTATGCATTGGGGTGGGGGTCAGTGTGTGAGCCCGTTTTTTCTCCTTTATGCCTTTTGATGTTCAGGGCTTTCCCTTTTTCATGAAGGGGATAATTTAAACCCCCCCGCTAGCTTCCAGCAGCAGAGGGTCTGGGTCTTGACTCCCTTGCTGTGGTATCCGACCATACCCTCCTCCAAGGGCCCCCGGCCCACGCATTTTTTCCCCCTTCCCACCGCCTGGTTTTGGGAAACAAAATATAGGTTGGGACCCTTTTTTTTCTTTTTCCCAAAAATTTTGGGGGCATAAAAAATCCTCTTTTAGTTTGAAAAATGCGGGAAAGTGGGGGATGGGAGTTAACTTCCCAAAGGGCACAGGTTTTCCATTTTTTTTTCTCTTTTTTCATTTTATAACTCTTTTTTTTTTTTTATGTTGGGTTGGGGCCCTTTTTTTAAAAGGGTTTTTTTGTGCAGGTGAGAGACATTTTATGGTTCCATTTTGGGGGAATATTTTTTTTGTCATTTGTATTTCCCAAAATTTTTTGAGGCCCAAAATTATTTTAAAAAATTCTGGTAGGGGTTTTTTTACTTTTTTTACAGCACTTTTTGGGGGCCTTTAAAAACGATTTCAGCAATTTCCCAAATTTTTGCCATTTAAAGCCTAAATTTTTTCTTTGGGACTGTTTGAGGGGTCTGGGGGCTTTTTGATTTTCTTTTTTTTTCAATTTTTTGTACGTGGGTTTTAAAAAAAAATGTTTTTTTTTTTTAAAAAAAAAAAAATTTTTCAGGGTTTAAAAATTTATCTGGATGTTAATTTTTTGGGGTGTTTCTTTTTTAGTATATTCTGTCCCTGTGTGAAATTTCTTTTGGGGATAATATTTTTATATTAAAATTTTTATATATTTATATATATTTATATATTCCCTCACCCGGCCCTTTATTAGGTACACCATTTCTAGTAAGGGTTGAACCCCTTTTGCCTTCAGAAAATGCCTCAATTTTTTCGGGCTTTGATTCCAAGGGTTTCCAAACGGGTGCTCAATTGGTTTTCCAAGGGGCCCAAAAAAGTGCCCAAAAAAATGTTTTTCCCCCACCCTTACCCCAAACCAACCCCCCTGAACCGTTTATTTCAAAGGGAGGAATGGGTTTCCCTGCTTTCATGTTGGTTTACGCCAAAATTCTGACCTACCATCCCAATGTTTTTGCAGGGAGAAATCGAGGGTTTCAGACCACGGCAACGTTTTTCCAAACTTCTACGGTTTCCCAAATTTTGATTTAGCCCTTTGGGCCCAAAATTTGGGCCTCAGTTTCTTGTTTTAGCTGAAAGGGGGTGGCACCCGATGTTTGGGTTTTGCTGCCCGTAGCCCCTCTGGGCCCCAAAAATTCGCCTTTCTGTGGTTTTTGAAAATTTCTCTTCTGCTACCCTTTGGGTTTTAAGGGGGGTATTTGAGTCATGTTGCCCCTTTTTATTTGCTCGAACCAGTCCCATTCTCCCTTTTACCCCCTGGGAAACAAAAAAGGCATTTCCGCCCCCAGGGGGCTGCCCCTTACTGGATGTTTTTTTTTTTTCGGACCTTCTCTGTAAACCCTTTGAGATGGTGTTTTTTGAGTTAAAATTCCCCGGAATCACGTTTTGAAATACTCAGACCAACCTTCCCGGCACCAAAAACCACCCCGTTTAAGGCATTTTAATCACCATTTTTTTTCCCATAATGATGCTCGGTTTGAAAAATGAGGAGATTGTCTTGGGCCATGTTACATGGGCCTTTAAAAAACTGAGTTGCCGCCCTGTGATTTGGGGATTAGAAATTTAAAAGGGTTTAAAGGAGTTGGGGAAAGGGTTTCCTTAAAAAAGTGGGCCGGGGGAGTGTTTATATATATTATATATTTTTATATATATTTTTAATATATATATATTTATAGGGTGTAGTGTGTATAAAAAATATTTTATACTGTAATATCAAAACGGGAAACAGTATATAAAAAGGGGCCCGTATTTCCCTGTGTGTTACTTTTGTGTTTTATACTGTCCTAGGTGTATATTACAGTTTTTATTTTTTTTATACACACTACACCCCCCTATATATTTTTATATATTTTTATATATATATATATTTTATTTTTACACGTACACAAACGTGTCTTCAACGGGGGACAGTATTTTATAAAATTTGAAACACCCAGAAAAAGTTTTAAAACATGTTAATCCCCCTGTGTGAAGAAAACTTGTGTGTTTGTGTGTGTTTTAATATTTTATAAATATTTTTATAAAATATTATTATATATATATTTATTTATATATATATAAATATATTTTGAAAGAAGGCAAAAAGGGGTCCCGTCCGGATGGCAGTTTTCGGTACCGAGGTTCCTGATCTCGGTGAAAATAAAGCCGGCTTTTGCTGTGCTGTCAGTATTGCTAGGGTACTGACTTTTGGGGTTTTTTCCCTAGTAGTTTGGGTTTAAAAGGGGGGTCAGGGGGCCCAGGTTTTAAATTGGGAGCAGCCCAAAGAGTAGGGTGGGTGGACTGCCCCCCGGGTACCCGGCCCCCCATTTTTGGCCAGGCCTATTTTAAGGCGGGGAAGGGTTCTGGGAACGGGAGGGGTTTGTGTGCTCGTCAGGAGTTTGGCTAAATGAGGGAAAGGGGGAAAAGGCGGGGGCCCCTCCCTGCTTCTGGGGTGTCCCCAATTTCCCCAAGGGGGTGAGGGGGGAAACCCCGGGATTCTATGAACTGGGGGTGATAACATAAAATGTTCTTGTTTCCTTTTTAAAGGCTGAAGTTAAGCCTTTTTTTTGTTTTAATATAAAAACTGTGGCTAAAAAAAACCAAAAGTGCCCCAAAGGTGCCGGGGGCATTGTTATTTTATTCCCACGGGTTTTTAAAATCCCCAAAGTGGTGGAGGATGGGGCACGACCGTTGTATGCGGGGTTTAAAGCCAGAAAAAGACCCCAAGCTAGGGAACTGTTTAATATGCGGGGGAGGCTGTTTAAAGCACTGGTTCAGGGAATCCGGGGAAACCCGCAAGCCACAGCGCAGCAGCAAAAAAGCTCATGGGGGAAACCCTGCAGGCACAGGGGGACGGGCCCCACGGAAACAGCAGCAGAGGGTTCAAATTTGAAGCCTGAAAAGCGCAGAAAGCCAAACCGCTGCTGATGCAGGCAGTTGGCCATGTTAACGGATGCGTGGGGCCCGGGGGGGGAAACTCCAGCTCCGCCGGCACATGATGCGGGAACATGGGGAGGGGGGGCCCGTCAGGGAACCCCTCCAGAAGAGATCGGAAGAAAAATCGGGGGTTTCCCTAAACGTTTTTTAAAACGGTCGGACGGGAGGCATTCCAGGAGCAAGGGGCTGAAGTGCGGGGCCCCCGTATCTAAATGGGGAGCCCCAAAAGGGCCTTTTAGCCCTGGCCTTACAGGCGCAAAAGGAATATTCAATTTTTAAAAAGCAGGGTTTTGGGGCCGGTAGGGGGGACATTGGCGGCCCGGGCCCCAAGGGGTCCCACCACGGGGTTTAAAATAGGTCCCAAGCCTCTGGGTCAAAAAACTATTTGACTTTTGCATTGGCCCAAAAAATTGGTGCAGCCTGGGATTGCCCCCAAGCGAAAATTTGGGGGAAACCCGGGGGGTTATGGAGGTTTTAGGACTGGGGCCCGGCATTCTGTACAGTGCGGGGTTTGCCCCGGGTGCCCCCAAACCCGGCCCGATGATTTGGTGGGGAGGGTTTGAGGGGTTTCCCATGCTTGGGAGAGACCCCTTGGGGGACCGGGGACCTAAAAACCCCCTTATGGGAGGGGGGGGGAGGGGGACGGGGGAAATAAAGAACCCGGGGGCCCAAAGGGACCCCCCGGGAGGGAAATGCCGGGGGCCAGGAGGGGGGGGGGCCCCCGCCCCATTGCCAAGGAGTTGCCCCTTGTATTTATAGCGGGAAAGAGGGCGGGGCCCCGGCCATAAAAGCCCCCCCAGTCCCCTTCACGTGGGAAAACCAATGGCTGCTCTGCGCCCCCCGCAGTTTTTTTCTTTGCGAAAAATGGCGTGCGCGGGTCTAACAATGGGGGGGAAAAACCCCAAATGTGTCAATCTAGTGAAGGGCTTTATGGCCCTCTGGACTGTTGGGATCAGGGTTGGTCCCCCGATCTCACCCCGCCCCCAATGTTTTGGTCCCTGGGAAAAAAGGGTGGGGGTCACATGTATAGGGGGGACACCCGGGTTTCCCCAAAAGTGGCTCGGGTTTTAACCGGGAAAGCGGGGGGGGTTTTTACTATATTCCCCCTGCGGGGTTTGTGGGGAAAAAACTATTACATGATTGATTGTGGGTGGGGGACGGGCCCTTTATTCTGGGACATGTGGAGAAATCGGGTTGGGCCCAGGTACACGGGGGTTTGGACCAGGCCACGGGGGGGGAACCCTAAAGGCCGGGTTTTTCCCTTTCTCGGTCATGGGGGGGGACAATGAGGGGGGGGGATCCTCAGAAAAAACTGTTCCTGATTTGGGGGGGTTTTCCAGGTAAAAATTTTGGGAACCCCCCAAATCCAGGGCTTGGGCCCCCAAAAGGGGCTTGGGGAAAAAAGTGGGAAAATCCTAATGGGTTTCCCCCAGGGGGTCGGGGCAGAGGGTTGGTTTCCCCCACTTTGCCCTAAATCAAACCCATTTTTACCCGGGGGGGGGACCAAAATTAGGGGGGGGGGGTGGAAGCAGTTGTTAGTTCCTGGTCCCTATAGGGTTTTTGGTTTTGGATATGGGCCCCCCATGTGTTGGGGGGCCTTTAGGGGCCGATTAAATAAAAACTCGAGAGGGTACTACGAAGGTTTTATTGGCCCGGGGGGTTGTACCGAGAAATTTAAGGATTTTTGCCCAATTTTTGTCCCACCTGCCGGTTTACCCCCCCGGGTAGCCCATTTTCGGGCCTCGGGGCCGTTGCCCAATTTATAGAGGTCCCCTTTTTAGGATAGGGGTGGATCTGGTTGGGCCGTTTGTGAAAAGGTTTAGCAAGGGGCCCTTTAGTATAATTAGTCAATGTTGATTATGGGTTTCCCGTTACCTGAAGCCATTCCCCTTTCGGGAAAAATCCCCCCAAAAAATTTCAAAAGGGGCGTCTAGTCTTCTCCCGAAACGGGGAATTCCCAAGGGAGTTTGGGCGGATCAGGGAACTCCCTTTTATGTCCAAAAGGTTTGAAAAAAGTTTTGCAGGTGTTTAAAAGGTTACCCCAAAAAGGGGACTTCCCTCTACCCCTCCTCAGACGGAGGTTTTTTGGGGCATTCAAAAGACCCTGAAAAGGGCCTGTGGGAAGTGGTGAGAAAAGGGTGGGCGAAAATTAGGGGGCTGCCCATTACCCTATTTGCTTTTTCCCAAAACCGAGAGGTACCCAATCCTCCCCAGGGTTTTTTACCTTTTGAGCTTCTGTTTTTTTGGGCGGCTCCTAGGGGTCTCTTAGAAAGTGGCCAAGGAAAATTGGGGGGAGTTAGGTACGCCCCATAAGACGAAGTGGAAACATGTGGGCCCACTGGGAGGAAAGGATGTCCCCAAAAAGATGCCAATTGTCAAAGAGCATTCCCCAGGGGGCAAGGGCCCCGGGGAAAAGGGTTTTATAATGGTCCGCCCGGAAACAGGCATTTTAACCCGGTGATCGGGTTTGTATTAAATTTCCCCCCGTTGAGAGCAAATTCCTGCTTAAATGGGGGGGTCCCTACGATTTGGGAAAAAAGGGGGGGGGAGGGTCATTTTTAGGGTTTACCAACCCGGGGGGAGGAAAACCCCCCCAAAATTTTCCCTGGGCAATCTGATAAAAACCCGGAAAGGGGAGAGGGCTCGCTGAGGGGCCTTTTGTAGGAAACCCCGGACTGGTAGCCCCAGTTTTCCCGTTTAATTTTTTGGTACAGACCCATGCCTTGCCCTAGGTTTGGGGGGCCCTGTTTTCCCCGGTAATTTAAGGGGAAGAGCACCCCCTTTGGGTTAAACCCAAGTAGGAAAATGGGGGCCCTGAGGGAAATTAAACGCCATCATTGAAAAGAAATGTCTGGCATAACGTGGGCTTTAGACTCCTCAGGTACTACCTGTTAGGGAGGGAAATTCAGGCTAGTGTCTGACCATGCCCCATATGTGGATGACGGGAGGAAAAAAGGAATATTCGTCGCGTTAACGCTTGTTCTGCCTGCAGGATTTTTACGTTCACGGTCAGAACGCCAGTAGCGGGCAAGCTGCAGGGGGAACTGCAGATGGGCCTTCAAGATTGCACAGTCTGGTGGCTGAAGGTGCCCAAAACCATGGTTTAGAGGCAGAGGGGGAGGGGGAGGGTTATGTAAGAGGCACAGAGGGGGTGCGTACTGGAGGCAGAATACGTGTCACAGAGGTTCCTGATCCTCGGTGATATAAAGTGCTAGGAGTTGTCAGTATCTGCTAGGTACTGTCGTTCGCGTTTATTCTAGTAGTCATGACTGTATAATAGTCGGTCAGATACGGGCAGTTTTTATTGGAGCCTGTCCATAAGAGTAGGGTGTGGGTGGACTGCTCCCAGGTCTATCTCGAGGCCAGGTTTTGGCCAGGGCCTACTTAGGCAGGAAGTCTGCGGAATCAGGAGAGGATTGTGTGCTCAGGTCCAGTGCGTTTGGTCTGGACTGAGAGGAAAGGGGAAAGGGATTGGGCTCCTGTGTCAATCTACGATAGGTGTGCAAATTTTCCCAAGCTGGGTGAGGACGGAACCAGGGATTCTATGAACTGTGAGTGATAACATGAACTGTGGTTTGTTTCCATTTCAAGGCTGAAGTTAAGCGTGTTGTTTTGTTTCGTACATATATGACTTGTGGCTAAATAAAAGCCAAAAGTTCCACGTTGTGTGTCCGAGGACATTGTTATTTCCTATTACCACTGAGTTTGAATCCACACAATCATATTATAATTTATATATATATTATATATACTTTATTCATATATATTATATTATATTATACTATATATATATATATATATATATTTTATACGATGGTTGTTTGTGTGTATTATATATTTTACTGTACTATACAACACTGGCGACAGTTATACACATGTCCAGGTAGTTTACTGTGTGTTCAATTAGTGTATTATACTGTCTCTATGTGTATGTATAAATAATTATTACTGTACCTCTGTGACACAAGGGTCCATGTATTATGAGCATAGTCATCATGAGGTGGGGGCATAGCCCTCCATCCTGCCTCAGGGGGGGGTGGAACATACCCTTATGCGAGGGCTCACTGGGGTCTTAGAGCTCTTGGGCTGTTTAGGCAGTCTGAAGACTTGAGCGAAACAGTAAACTCATCTATGGATTTCCCATAGTGATGCGGGAGGAGACGGATCTCTGAAGGAGCGGCAGGGGCGGCAGGGAACCTTCGCCTGTCGGTGCTGTAAGTCCGGGGGAGGCTGTGGCAGGGTGAGCACAGAAGAGGAGGGGCTTCTCTCACTTGTCCCTGAGAGTGTCTGAGGCTCTGGAGGTAGGCGGAGCTTCAGGAGCAGAGAGAAGATAGGGAGACTAATCATTCAGGGCGAAGGCTTCTACATCTGGCGGCTTCTGCCCGAATGATACCTGATAGCGAGCCAGCGGCAAGAAGAGTTTGATAAGGAATACCTATTAGACATAGTACTAGTGGCGTTATCTGTCGGATGGTTACATAAGCCATTGTCCAGGGTTTGGATGACTCCTATATTCTCTGTATGTCGGTTACTGATCATACACATAAAATCGTCCTTGGTTGATTATAGATGTAACTTAAACGACCTTTTACTGTCATGTAGTATTGGACTTCGTCTATGTGGCACCAGTCTCTTGCTGTATGAAGTCTGCAATCTCACTGCTAAACACAAGCCCCACAAAGCTCAAGTTGGGGACGTAGTGTGATCAGGCCTGGGGGCTAATTTAGCTTGCCAAAAACGAACCGCCTGATATGAACTTGATGTTGGGTTTCTCTGTCACACTTCATGGTAGGAACAGCTTGGTATGGCTCTGTTGAACAGCATCTGGAAACACATGAAGTTCCTTCTTTATAGTAGTAAGTGAGGTTTTGACATTAGCTCTTGGATGTGGATAGATCCAAAGCAAGAGATTGCTTCCAGGTTCCTCATTTTTGCTTTTATCACGAAGGAAGTGGATGCTTCCAATCTTGACGGTATCAGGAAACTGTCTTCCGAAGGGATTTTACTTGTATGGTAAGGGCGCTACAAATCCACGTGGATCCGCTATAAGCTGTTCAACACTGGACAGGACACAGTTTTGTTAAATTGGTTTGTTGACAACATGTATTGAAAGCGAAGGAGGTCAGCTGACCAGATCCCACTCCTTAGCCTACGCTTCATTTGCACGGGTGGACTATCAGTCCAGGTTTATGTCCTTGAATACCCAGGTGCATGATATTGACATAAAGGCCTCTCATGATGGCCAGGCTGTTTGAAGAGATTTTGTGTGTACGTTGTTTAGATTGGTACAACATTGTTTTGAGTCCTTTTTGAGTAAATCAGTTGCAGATTCTTCGGAAAGGTAATGATTGAGTCCATCGTCTACGTAGAAGTCCTTTTATCTACAAAGTCTCTGGCATCTGTCCATACTAGGATCTCCTCTATCGCGGCTTTGCGAAGGCCATAAGTCGCTATGGCAGAGTGTAACGGACTGTTCCCAAAGACATGGACCCTCATGGATTCCATCATCTCCATGCTGGTGTCATTCGTCCTTGTAACCACAGGAAACAGAGGACAATACGTGGTCACTCTTGACATATGAAACAAGTTGAAACCTCTGTTCGGATATAGCTGTGATGGCACCCAGATCCTTTCTGAACTCATCAAGGACTCCAAACTAAGTTATTTGTCATGATCTTGGACTGTGAGAGGACAATCTTAAGAGATTACACTTGATGTTTGGCGATTGAGTTCAAAAAAACTTTAATTTGATTAGGTTTTGGGGGAATGGTATACTCTGAATGAGGGTAAGTACCAACACTCCTCATTCTTCTTTAAGGATGGAGCCGGTTGTGCATGGTTGCATGTTCAGAATATTCTCTCATAAATCGTGACAACGGTTCGTCTCATTTCAGGGCTTGCTGTTTAGGATACGCTGAAGAGAGTTAATCTTGACATGGCTTAGTTCCCAGTTATTTGCGGAGTCTTACTCTGAAGCTCGGAAAGGGTAAGGAGAAAACCAGTTGATCGGTTTCATCCTTAGAGAACTCAATGTCCATTATTTGTAAAAATTCTCTGTTTCTTAAACTGACAAAGGCTACTTTATCATTCATCCCTTAGTTGTGAGAAACACTGATTCCCCTGGTCTGTCGGGAATAAGGGAGGAATGACGTCAGAGGCTGCTGTATGAGGTTGGGGAAGTTCTCTTTCAAACCTAATTAGTGATGAGGGCATGCATGATGTCAAGAGTGGTCCAAGTCACCATGCACGTAAGTCCTTAAGAGAAGTCAATCCTGAATGATCCAAGATACATTTCCTATGATTACCCATCCAAGTTAGTCTCTGGCTGTACGGGGGCCGTAGTCAGGACCTTTACACTGTTGACGCTACCTTGTGTACCTTAGATTAGTCTCATGCCTAGACCGAGCAAGATCATCACGGCAGTCACCATATCGAAGGTGGGGATAAACACCTGTAGACTAGATGCATTAGGTGTGGTTGGTGAAATGCAGCTTTATGGGGGTAGAATCTCAATCACTGTGCCGATCGCGGTATATGTCGCTCTCGATCAGTGTAGGAGAAGCGATGATCCTGTGCTCTTCTTCCAAAGTTCTTGCTGCCTGAGCAGTATTTAAGGTATAACAGGTTTTGTGGTGTCCTTTGACTCCCAAAGCGCTTAAAGAACTTAGTCCGGATAGGGGACCGGTATTGCTTTGGCCACGTCAATGACGCATACATTTTTCGGCCTTTTATGGTTGTCTTCCTGGGTAAACCTTTATAAGACATATTCTGCAAACATTTGTCCTTGGCTCTCTCCACATACTCGTGCATGAGAGGAACATGGTGGCAGATCGGTTAGCATGTTTTGCGGGCTCCCGCCATGGCTTGCTGCGGAGTACGGTCACTGCAGTGGATGAATCGTGGCGAGTGGGGTTCGGGTGCATAGCTGTCATGTCTGTCGCTCTGTGACACTCCTCACACTAAATGGCAGAGTTTACAGTCCTTAGCCTATGCTCCATGAAGCACAACATCTGTAAAAACATACCCTAGCTCAGTGAGGATTTTCTTGCGCTCCTTGTATTGGTTTGGGACTAAACTCTCTGCCATTTGTTTAGTGAGTGAGGTTTTTTTGAATGGGAACATTCACGAGTTGAAGGAATTGTGCTCCTGACGAGTTAGTATGGGTGTTTACCCGTGGCGTGCTGCAGGTGGTGGCAGGTTCGGTCTATTTCTAACCCATGTTCTACAAAAGTCTCTGTGTTTCTGTGTGACGCCTTCATACCTTGAAGATGAAAGCAGCTTAGAGTTGAGCTCCAGGAAGTCGGATGGGGTCATTCCTCATCTGAGGCATGATCAATCGATGAACCTGCAAGACAGAAATGATGAATGGGGGGAAGGAAAGGTGACATCATGTGTTCTTTTGTATATTAAGACTCGATGTTGCCACTTTTCTTGTAAACTGTAAGGCAGCTTTATTGTACAATTGGATTCACCATGGGCGAGTATCCAGATAGATTTAGTCCAGGAAGACCGTCGGGTCTCTTTTCGCGTCGTCTCCAGTTCAGGCCGATCATTTTGATGTCTCTGAAGTTTTGGACTTCTTTGAGATTAATACTTTGGAATGTTCTGCAGTCTCTTAATAGGGCCTTTCTCAATCGCTGGCGCTGCCAAAGGTACGGTTCGAGTCTCTGCCAAGGCAGCGAGCAAGACACTGCTTCTGCTTGTCCACATAGACAGTTTCTGAGGCTATTGATGCCGATTTCGTAGAGCCTGGGCCCAGCCATTTTGACCATGAGATCGGCTATCTGCTCTGCGGTTAGGATAAGGTTGGCCGATGTGGGCTTTGAAGGTTGCTCTTCAGGCTATTTACGCTTCTGCACAGTCATAAAATTTTGAACGATGGTGTAATCAGTCCTGCTAACCATGTACCTAGCAAACTCAGATATATCTGCTTTACTTCACTGCTTATTGCCGTTGAATGTCAATCATGGTAACCCTTGGTGTAAGGAGCTTGCCTGGCGTAAAAAGGGTGAGTTGTTCCCGGGTGATTGATGTTGCTGCAGGACTGAGCCTGTGGTTTAGCCTCTCGGAGAGTTCTGATGTCGTGTCGCGCCTGTGGAACTAGGCCAGAACCACTGGGTAGCCATTTCCTGTGATATCTGTCCTTGAGAAGGCCGTCTGGGTGATGGTCATTAGTTTGTGATGGTGCTGTGGGTGGCACCAGAGATACAGTAGAGTGAACTTGGAGGTTTCAGTGTTGGCAAACTGGGAACGGTGGTAGGAACAGAGAGCCTGCAGATAAACTGTCTCCTGAACATAGTCACTGGTGCGATCAACTGGATTGTCTGGTTTCCTGTGGCCAAGCAAAGTGGATGAGAACCTTGTTGGCTTCAATCGATCGCTCAGTACTGTACTTTGGATTAATGCGGATTTCTCTTCCCTCTCTATTTGAAGAAAAAATTTTATATGAGATTCTGCTTCCGCCACTTGCTCTTTTAGACTGAGTTATGCACCAATTACTTCCTTTTCTCTGAAGGCACGTCTCTTTTAGGATTGATCTGCATTATGCGGCGCCTTAGTATTCTATCACACTCAGGACTGAGCTTCCTGATCACGATGACTTAGTGTATGTCCCGTGACGAATCGTTTCGATGAATTTGATCTGTGCGATCTAGTCTTTGTAGAATGAGAGATACGGCGTTATCCGCGTTATCTTCTAGCATTCTGCACCATGACATCATCTTTCTCTTTCACATGCTGTCATTGCCTTGTTTTCAGATCGTATGGCTTCATCGAATTAGCGGTTTTTAGGAGATGATACTACCTCTTGGCCGCAAACTCTTATATCTTTCGTGCACTGTATTCAGCCGTTTGCAAAGCTTCTTGTAGGCTTTCAGCATCACATTTGAAGGTTGAAGTTGACATAAGGGAGGTAACTCGTGGCCCATCGCTCTTCCATGTTATTATAGAGCTCTCTTTTTGTATTGTGATAGTTTTCAATGACCTTTAGTGTCTGTTTGAGCAGGAGCGTTTTGGTCGTTTCAGACTTGTCTGCTGGCAAGTGTGAGTTCTGCGTCTGCTTTCAAACTCATCAGTATCAGGTTGTCTATGCTGTGTTTCGGCAATGGGAGATTGCACAAGCTGTTTATCGGACATTTTTCATTTAAGGGTGCGCACTGTCTTTTAAGAAAACCCAATCTTTGATTTGGGCGGCTGAACAATCGGCAGCCCTGCAAATCTCTTTCTATGGGGCACCAGTAATAAGATTCCCAGGGCTGATTTGAAGTGTATCGCGGGGTTTTCAAGTCGGGTGTCAGTGCAAGCAAAACTGAGGTAATATAGCACATATGCTTGTTGCTAGGGAGTTTTGACAGAGGTTTGGGCTCTTTAATGCAATTTCTGGACTGATTCTGTCTTGGGCTCTAAGCCAATTTAGTGGTCTCGTTCAGTCCCCACATGAGGTCGAAACTGGAAGGTGTAGCTGGCTGCGTGCGGTAGTGACTGGGGAACTTTTTCTACCTTCGTCTCAGAATGTGGAGCAGACAGGAGCAGAGCAAACTCAGCTTCGTTAGACTTTAGATGCAATAACCACGGTGATACTGAAAACAGAACGTGAATTTATTCTACTTGATATTAGCTATTATCAATTGATACAGTACTATGGTTATCTCTGAAATAGCATAAACCTTGGTGCAGTTTGTTGTGCTGCTGTGATGCTGCTGTTGTTGCCGGTTTACTGTTGCTTATGCTCGCTGTGCGCTGCTGGTGGTCAGGAAAATTGATGCTTTGCTACCCACACATGTGCTCCAGTCACATTAAGACTGCCTCGATGGCAGCTAACAGGAAGTTGACTACGCACAGGGCTAAAAAAATACACCCCCTTTGACAAAACTTTATGACACAAAGACAGTGGGGAGCACATGTTATTCTAGTCAGCAGTGGCAGACTCAGCAACAAGAATGGAAAAATAAAGTACTTATGAGGAATAACAATGCATATAACTGAGGAGAACAGCACAGACTAAAAAATTCTTGTGAATTCAACTATTCATGCATCATTCATTCATTATTTAAGTTGGCAATGTTCGATTTTAGCTTTTTAATGATAAAATCTGCCATTGACACCCAAAGCCATCTTAAAATAATTATGGGCCGTAGGGCAAAACAATGTACTGGGCCCTACCCAAGCACATAAAAATTCATCGGCCACTTCATCCTAAAAACGCACAAACATTACGCACAATCAGGCCAGAACCTCTAACTCACCCTCATTACGATCCCTGGGCTAAAACGCTTGTGTAGGACTTGTAAGACTGTAGGCCTAAAAGTGAAGTCTAACGGCCTACACAGCGCTTGCGTGGGTAGGAGCGATGCGACTGCTTCTCCATTATGGTTTTTAGCTCTGTTTTCTAGTATCTAAGAAACATACAAAACGTTAAATAAATAGCAGCAAACTGGGGGATTTTCCTTCCTAAGTTGTTACATGTCCGAGTTACTGTTTGGGTGGTAAATTACAGCTTGTTCCTCTCCAGTATAGGTATAAAAATAAACAGAAGATTTTCTTCCATAGACTTTAATTGGGGTCTGTGAAGAATTATTTGGTTTTGTCACATCCGAAAAAAACTTTTTTGAAAAAAAAAATTAGCATAGTTGCAATGGTGTGGCAGTTAACTATACATACACCATAGTCCAATATCGGAGTAGACACCATCAACTAAAGACCCATAGAATTTTTTGAGAAAGCATTTCTGCTATTTAGAGATACTTGAACATTTTTTTGAGGTTCTTAGTTACATTTTTGATCAAAAGATGCTTAAGCACCTGATCAAATATGCAAGGGGACTTCCAATTCAGGTGGGTTCCTCCACTAACGTTACTTCTCTTCAGGGCAAAATATCGGAGAGTCCAGAGGACATAGTAGGGCGGCACGCTGTGTAGCAAAAGGGTCCCGGTTTGTGTCTATGTTTGCATGTTCTTAAGGTATCTGGATAATGCCCCTTTTTATTCAGAATCCAGTAAAAATATTCGTCGGGTCCTAAACGGGTGTTGAGTAATTTTCTTATCAGTGACTTCGCTGTATTCTGGGAAGCCCACCTCGGTACACGGCTTATACTTGTAACTCCTGTAGAACAGAAATGGGAGTTGTGTGCAAGGACAATTGTCTTTCTGTTTGTTTCTGATTTGATTTTTTAATTTTTTTTCCAAAAATTACATTAGAATTTATGTTTTACCCCTGACAGAGCCCATGTGCGCGCTCTTCAGACGAACATAGATCACTCGTTACAGACCTGGATGGAAACTAATAGCCAATACTCACACCATGCAGTATTTTACAAGTGCAGTTTATTTCTTCATGCTGTGTGCTTGTGTACATGAAGCCTCAGGGTTTGCATTTGAAAAATATTGTGGTACTCAATTTTGATATTTTATGGTAAAGTATATGCTTTCTTCACTCATAAAAAAAATCCACTGATGAATCCACTGAGGAGCTATAAACTTGGAGCCAGGGTAGCAGGAGGATGAAGAATATGATGGACACACCCACCTCTTAGACTCCACGGTAATGGGGTTCCACAAGCGCACAATTTTAGATACTTTGAAAAAAGTCACAAAGTGAAAACATAGTAAAACACAAAAAAGTAACTAAACAGAAATATATGGCGTGAATACAGTGCAGACAACCAGCTAGAATTTATTATATTGATGCTCGAATGCTATCCTTTTAGCAGCAACATCCTTCATTGGACGAAGACCTGAAAAGCTCCAATCCATCAATATACACCTAATACACTAATAAAAACAAGGGGCATGAAAAAAAAACTCTGATGACAAAAAAACAAAAAAAAAGATTTCTGAAGTGGTTATCCCATCTTGACAATCTATATTGTATAAAGACGCTATAAAGAGGTCCAACAGACCCAAAATGTAGAGGTGTTAACAAGACGTGAATTTCTATCCTACATAAATGGCCATTCCTGGAAATTGTTATATGTAGTACTATAAGGGCATGTCCCCACGGCACGGGTTTGTGGCTGGTTTTTCAGACGGTTTGCACAATGGGCTTCTATGGAAAACACATGCAGCAATCCCCACCAGCCGCCTGAAAAAGATTGAACATGCACATTCTTCTGTCCGGTTTTCTGAAGGAATATGTGTATGTCAATGAGAAGGGGGAGGGCTTTTCTCCACTCATCACGGAGACGGCAATAAACGGCCGTGGGGACGGCACTAAAACAGGACAAATACCGGTCGGATAAATCAGCACCACCAACATTACAAAAAGTGAAAATGAGGGGATTGTCTTAAAAAAGTAACTTTTATTCATACACTTAAATATAACACCCGATATTTAAAACTCTCCGTAGGTACAGAAAGATAAAGGTTCAATCAGAAAAAAAATTATTATTGAAACCTAATAACAGAAAAATGAACATAGAAGGCCTAGAAAGCTCCTATGGTGCTTATCCCTAGCTATCCAAGTACAGGAAAATCGCCAATAAAGGGGTTCTGTAGAGAAACCTATCTGAAAAGTCCCTAGAGGAAATACATATAGCTCACGTACCATACAGGTTTCGGAACCAGGTCCCTATAATGTTTAAAGCACGGTCTCCTAAGGGACACAGATATTAGGGAAAACAATATTCAAAATACGGGGACTTAGGGCAAAGTGATAATGCGATAGGGCAATCAGAACAATCATGTATCGACAAAAGATATTTCAGTCTTTACAATAGCCGGTTATCTAGAGTACTCCCCTAAATGGTAGAAAACAGGGGGCGAGATACAGAGAAAAAATAACAACTCTCAGACAGCACAAGCTACCTTAATAGTGTAGTTGAGTTAGCTGCCGCAATAGAACCTAGAAAAAAGATAATTACCTCCTCTGGAGGTGATCAGGTGAATTGGTAAGGTACAGTGAGGGAATGTAAAGGTAGTCCGTTCTGCATAGAAAGGAGTAAAGAAAAACAGGAGTTACATCCTGAAAGCTATGCAGAGGGTAACCCATTGATGTGCTATTACTCACCACCTAAACATTCCCGCTCACATCTCTCGGAGAATCGAGTGGAGGATCACTCATAGGCTGTACCACAGAAGAAAGAGTTGAGAGACGTCGAGACTTCGTGAGTTCGTTTTAAAGAGCGCTCGTTCGCGGCCAAGCCCGAGTACGTCATTCAAAACGAGCCTCGGGCTCAAGGAGAAGACAGAGCGCGGCGTCCTTAGTAACGCGGCTGCTGCGCAGTAATATAGTTCTACCGCGATGTATGTGGGAAGCCGCTCTCTGTTTAAAGACGCAGGAGAAATCCATATACACCTACTAATTAGAATGCAACGGCATTTAAATTGGCAACTAGGTATGTGTTTTTTTTAACCTAGTATATCCCCGAATTCTCGGACAAAATATCAAACTAATGTGTAAAGAATGATAGTCAAAACAATGGTTCCACTTCCCGAAAAAAATGTTATTAATGCGAGTTGTGACAGTGACTCGCATTTAGATATAAGAGCTAAAGTAAAGAATTTCATTTGACAAGTCCCAGTGGCACTTTAGTTTTTAAAGTGAAAGTCAAAAACACTTTTTGGAGGAGGACTTTATCTCTATCTCCTCGTCTCATTAGTTTGTGTGACACAATCGTTACCATCCACTTGAGAAACGAGAGGGTCCCACATGCTGTGAGTGGACAGTGGTCGTGAAACAGATGTTTCATGTCTGGTGTTTAGAAAGTCACCGAGATGTTCCCCAACTCCTGGCATGCAGTGCCTTTTTTGATGTATTTACAAAAAGTACAGTTGCCACAGGCACTAAGTTCAAGAATACGTCCACAGGGGAAATATTCTAGGGAGCTATTTTAGTACTTGGTAATTTAGTTGTGTAAAAGGCGCCCCTTCACAATCATTTTCGGACGCTAATTCAGTAACGTCAAATATATAAGGTCTGACATTGAGAGCTATATCATGTATTCCACAAAATCCTTGGCATTCACCGTTTATTTTTTATGGGCAAAAAAAATTTTTCCAAGCAATTTTCTTGAATAGGTTTATGTCCTTTGTCCAAGTAAACAAATCAACAATTACTAGTTGGCACAAAGGACCAAACCCCTTTTAAGTATTGCCAATTCCTCAGAGTAGACGACCCCTTATAGAAGGTTTTAATGATCTGTGATTCAGAGGGGAATATCCACGGGGCCAGCTTTCTCAGTTCTGAGGAGAAACTGTTTTCCACTGAGGAATTTATCAAAGAACAGGCAGTGACACTCCGTCCACGGTTTCTTGGATAAAGGATACTGATTTGTATTAAGAAAGGCCTATAGACACGCACTGTAAAGGATAGATCCTCATCTGCTAATCCAAAGATAAAAAAATCGGATAGGTGTTGACAACAAAAGTCCAGAAATTGTTGGAGATATGACAATGGCAGCAATTCAAGTCAGGTATATCCTTAGGCCAATTGGCAACGTATTAAAATGGAACCAGTCCTATGTGAGCTATTGAGAATCATCCTTCGATATCATATCGACGTGGTGTAACTTACAAGACATTTCTTCAGTAGAGAGCCATTATAGATCACCTTCAAAGTATGCTGGCTTAGGAGACCAATGGTTGTTATGCCTGTGTGCAACTGTACTTTTTGAAAATACATCAAAAAACGCCATTGCATTCAAGGGGGACTCACTGGAATCAGAGAAAATTTCCAGATAGAGACATTTCGATTAAATGTCGCTCACACATGTGGATATACCTTATTATAGTGAAATGGTGGTATGCTCCTGTGTCGGCTAAACGACAAGAGAACTGGCGTTTAGATGAGTTGGGGAATATCCTCGAGTGTCGTTCGACAACAGACGTGAAACATACTGGTTTTTTCATCGGACACCATCCACTATCAAGGCATGGGGGGGAACCCCTCCTTGTCCTCAAGTGGAGGGTATCGATCTGTGTCACACAAACAAATAGACGTGGAGATAGAGATAATAGTCCTCTCCAAAAGGAGTGTTTTTGGACTTTCACTTTAAAAAAACTAAAGTGCACTGGGCACCTCAATGAAATTCTTGACTTTAGCTCTTGATATCTAATGCGAGTCATGTCACATCTCGCATTATTTACATTCGAAAATGAACCATTTTTTTTTACTATCATTCTTAACAACATTAGTTTATTTTGTCGAAATTCGGGGATTTATACGCAGGTTAACAATCAATATCTAGGTGCCATTAACAATTTGCCGTTGCAATTCTAATTCGTAGGTGTACAGGATTTTCTTCCTGCGTCTACTAACGAGAGCGCGGCTTTCCTTACATTGCAATGGCGGACGATCTATCGTTCCACGCAATGCGCGGTTACTAATGGACGCGCTCTGTTATTTCCTTGTAGCCCGCGAGGTCGTTTTGGATGATGATCGGTTTTTGGCCTTAGGCGAACGAGCGCTCTTTAAAACCAGACTTACGAGTCTTGAGACGTCTTCTCTTTTATGTGCGTACAGCGATATGTGAGTAACGCATTCCGGGTGAGAGAGATGTGGACGGGTATGTTTAGGTGGTGAGTAATGGGCACATTCAGGGTCTACCCGCTCTCGCATAGCTTTCGGGATGTTTAACTCTGTTTTTCTTGTACTCACTTTATAGCAGAAGGGACTATTACACTTCCCTCTACTGTACTTATACCATTCGCACTGATTCCTCAGGGAAGGTATTGGTATACTTTTTTTCTAGGTCATATTGCGGCAGCTAACGACCTATACTATTAAGGTACTGTGCCTGCTGAGATTGTTATTTCTCTTCGGTCGCTCCCCCCTTTTTCTTACCATTTAGGGGAAGGACTCAGACTAACCAGCATATTGTAAAGACGAAATATCTTTTGTCGTACTGATTGTGATGAATTGCCTATGTATTATCTTGCCCTTAAGTTGTACTTTGAATATTGTTTCCCCTAATTTCTGTGTCCCCAGAGGGAGACGGCTTAACCAATCTATAGGGGGACGGTGGAAACATGAAGGGACTGTACTATTAGGGTTTTCTAGGGAGCTTCTTAAGATTAGGTTCCTGACCAGGAACGCCCTTATTGGGGCGATTTCTGACTTTGGAAAGGCTAGGGATAAGCACCAAATAGGGCTTTCTAGGGTCTTCTATGGTGCATTTTTCTTTATTAGGTTCATATAAGATTTTTTTTCGTTTAGAACCTCTTATCCTTTCTGTATATGGAAGAGTTTTAATACTGGTGGTCAATTATGTTTAGTAGTATGAATAATAGTTACTTTTTAAGACAATCCCCTCATTTTCACTTTTTGTATTCCTGTCGGGGTCTTATAGTGCATCTTTGTGTCTAGGATTAGACATTTAGTTTGTTACCACCAACATTACACCCTATCTCTCTGGCCACCCAGTACCCTGCTCTGTATGACAAAGGGCAAAAAAACCAAAATAGCTGTCTATAGATAGGTGGCTCCGGTTTGAGTATGTGGTAGATGTGATAGATGAAAGAGCTGTGTGTGATAGTTTTCTACTTTCTGGAGGAGGGCAGGTTTGTGCACTTTTTCCTTTAGAGCATTGCCTTAAAAATAAGTCTCTACATCAGTGGTTTCTTCAATGAGAATCAATGCTCTGGGGGTCTCCAAAAATGAGGGTTATCTGTGGTAAGACGCCCGCTTTAATATTTTAATATACCAAAACTTTGCAGTGTCCACTGTTAAAAGTAATAAATCTAAAAACATTTATAAGCTGCATTATTTAATTCAGTTTATTTTTGTCAGATTAGATAAACACGGCAGAAAAATCAACCCTTAAGCCATATTCACACATGGTAATTTCGCCGCGTATTTCACTGCGTACAGTACGATCGAGTGACATGTCAATTATTCGCGGAGATTACGAGCAGTGAACAATGCAAGTCTATGGGGCCATCGCCTGGCCGGCTCCCCGTGCACAACTCCCAAAACACACGGCATATTGCGGCACATACTGAGCATAGCCTTAGTGTATTTATAACAGATGAGTCCAATTAAAGTCGAAGGATGGCGAGTGACTCAAAAAAGGCCCTGGTAGGTTTTCACGGGATCTATACATCCAAAGCTGTGGAAATCAGTTGAGGGTTTCCCCATGGATGGTGGCCAGAGAATGGCCCCAAAATATTCCCCGGGACCATAACGCTGCCACCAATGTTGTCTTTTCAGAAGGTTGCAGGGTGTTTGTTCTCTGAAGTTTCTTGTTGGCATAAACTTTCACTTTTGATAAAGGAAAAAAATTTTGGAAAATCTTTTCGAGAGAAAAACTTTTACCAATCAGCAAAGGCCCCATTTGTTGCTGTAAAATTTGAAGCCTTTTCTGTGATGAGTGGGTTAGCAGAGGTGCAGTACTTCGGCCCATACACAGTGGGTTCACAGAACTTTTTATTGGAAATGTCTGGAATCCTGGTTCATTTCGGTGGTAGTTTCCCCTAAGCCTGTCAGTTGCCTCGTATTTGACATTCATCTCACATCAATGGCAGGGGGTGTCTGCAGTTTCCCCCAAACACTTATTAAAATGCAACATTGTCCATCATGATTTACCCTCCCCCAGAAAAAATGTGAACAATTTCCGCTTTCACAGTTTAAGAAAATACTGTTCACCCTTGGCCCGAAAAACCCAAAAATAATTCTTTTTGCAGTTGATAAATCAACCCTTCTTCCCATGACAGCAATGAGCGATATGTGTGGATGGGTTTCCCACACCTTTACACCCAAAGCCGCTCACCAACATGAATTTCTTCAAGTAGGAAATGGTTGTAATACTGTTACTCGGTTGTGTAAAGACCACCCAATTTACATTTTAGATTTACTCCACTGTCTAGCACATTTTTTGGTAAATTAAGCTAAGAAGAATCTGACCTATTTAATTAGAATTAAAGTGGGGGTTTATTATATGCAGCCCCTTGGGTTTTTGGGGTTCCTTTCAAAGGCAAAAAAAAAACTTGTCAAGGTGTCCTTTGCCAATTAAACAGCGTATAATCAACCATGAACCCACTGGTAAACTGAAGAAGGAAAGTAAAACCTGCTGAAAACAAATTGTAATAAAACATAAAAGATATTTTCCTTCCATTAATTTAGCTAACAATTTTTTTAAAAGGGGGTTTTCTCATAAAAAGATTTGGTTTCACCATGTAGGGATAGGTAATTGAAGACTTTTTCCAAAAACATTAGTCTTTTGATTTTACCTTGGTCATAAGAGAGATTTTATCTACTCTAAGTGCACAGGTTTCTTGTTACGTCCATATTTTGCTTTTTATTAGGTATCAAAGGCATTATGGGAAAGGAGTGGAAAGCTCACTGCGCCCTTTAGGGTTTTTTTTAACAAATCCCCAATTTTTCTTTGATTCACTGACCTTTTTAGAAACAAAAAGGAATAAAAATGGAGGCAAAACCCCGAAACCGTTTGTAGAGGCAATATTGGCTTTACAATTTTTCCTTTTTGTTCTCAAAAAATTTGTGAAACGAAATAAATTTAGGGTTTGTTTAAACCCATAGAGGGGCAAATTAGTTTCCAGCTTTTCCCATAATGCCTTGTGATTGCAGTGTGAGTGTGGGCTAAAAGGCAAAAAAAAAACACTACAATTAAATGGTGCTCTCCCTAAAAGGGGAAGATGTTCTCCTCCTCATCCCCTCATTGCCTCCCACCCTCAAGCCAAAATTTTTGCTTGCTCTAATGTGGGGGCAAAACCCCCAAACGCGTTGTAGATGAGCAATTTGGCTTGACAAATTATTCCTTTTTGCTTTCAAAGATTTTGTGAAAAGAAGTAAATTGGGATTGTTACAATATAAGGGCGCAGTGAGTTTCCCTCCCTTTCCCCTAATGCCCTTTTGATATGCGATGCTGGTAGTGGGCTAAAAGGCAAAAAAAAAAATACAACCTTAATGGTGTTCCATAAGGAGAGTGTTCCCCTCCCTTTACCATCATTGCCTCCCCCCAGTAAACCTTTTCGCTTGCTCTAATGTGAGGGGGAAAACCCCCCAAAAAAAGTTTTTGTGATGAGCAATATTGGCTTGAAATTATTCCTTTTTGCTTCTCAAAGATTTAGTGAATCAGATGTAAATTGAGATTTGTTACAACCTAATTGAGAGGCGCAGTGTGCTTTCCAGCGCCATATTCCCTTAATGCTCGTGTGATATGTAAGATGCTGATAGTGGCTCCTTAAAGGCAACAACAATAACACTACACACTTAACTGGTGCTCTCATATAGGAGAGGATGTTCCCCTCCTGATGACCCACTCAATGCTCCCACCAGTCAAGCCAATATCTGCTCTGCTCTACACTGTATGAGGGCAAAAACCCCGAACGCGTATGTAGATGGAGCAATATGGGTTGACAATTTTTCCTTTTTGCTTCTCAAAGAGTTCAAGTGAGGATCAGTAGTAAAGTGAGGTTTTGTTACTAACTATAGAGGGCGCAGTGAGCTTTCCAGCTCCTTTCCCATAATGCCTTGTGATATGCAGATGCTGAGTAGTGGGCTAAAGCAATTCAATAACACACTACACACCTTAAGTGGTTGCTCTCCATAAGGAGAGATGTTCCCTCCTCATACCCACTTCATTGCCGCACAGAGTCAAGCCAATATCGCTCTGCTCTACATGATGAGCGGGCAAAAAACCCCGAAACGCGTTATGTAGATGAGCAATCTTGGCTTGACATTCATTCCTTTGTGCTTCTCAAAACGATTTCAGTGAATCAGAAGTAAATGAGGATTTGTTACAAAGCCTATAGAGGGCGCAGTGTGTTTCCAGCTCCTTTCCCTTTAATGCTCTTGTGTTTTGCAAGTGCTCGTGTAGTGGGCATCTAAAAAGGCCAAAACAAAAACACTACTCACACCTTAACTGGTGCTCTCATAAGGAGTGATGTTCCCCTCCTCATTACCCACTCATTCCTCCACCAAGTTTCAAGCCAATATCGCTCTGCTTACACTGCGGGAGGGGCACAAACCCGATAAATGCTGTATGTAGATGAGCAATATGGCTTGACAAAGTATTCTCTTTTTGCTTCTCAAAGCTTCAGTGAAATCAGAAGTAAATTGAGATTGGTTACAACCTATAAGAGGGGCAGTGAGCTTTCCAGCTCCTTTCCTTAATGCCTTGTGTTATGCAGATTGGAGTAGTGGCTAAAAGGCCACAAAACATGAATACACTACACCCTTAACTGGTGCTCTCCATAAGGAGAGTTGTTCCCCTCCTCATACCCCACTCATTGGCTCCCCAGTCAAGCCAATTATCGCTTGCTCTTCACTGATGAGGGGCAAAACCCGAAACGCGTATGTAGGATGAGCCAATATTGGCATTGAAATTATTCCTTTTTGCTTCTCAAGATTCAGTGAATCAGAAGTAAATTGAGGATTTGTTATTACAACCTATAGAGGGCGCAGTGAGCTTTTCCAGTTCCTTTCATAATGCCTTTGTGATATGCAGGATGCTGAGTAGTGGGCTAAAAGGCAGAAAACAAAACACTACACACCTTTACTGGTGCTCTCAGAAGGGAAGAGATGTTCCCACCTCCTCATACCTCTCATTGCCTCCCACAGTCAAGCCAATAGCGCTCTGCCTCTACACTGAGGAGGGGACAGAAACCCCGCGAAAACGCGTTATGTAGATGAGCAATATTGCTTGACAATTATTCCTTTATGCTTCTCAAGATTTTCAGTATGAATCAGAGTAAATTGAGGATTTGTTACAACCTATAGAGGGCTGCAGTGAGCTTTCCAGCTCCTTTCCATAATGCTTTGTGATATGCAGATCTGAGTAGTGGGCTAAAAGGCCAATAACAAAACAGAGCACACCTTAATGAGGTGCTCTCCATAAGGAGGATGTTCCCCTCCTCATACCACTCATTGCCTCCCACCAGTCAAGCCAATATTCGCTACTGCTCTACACTGATGAGGGGCAAAAAACCCGAACGCGTATGTAGATGAGCAATATTGGCTTGCAATTATTCCTGTTTTGCTTTATCAAAGAGATTCAGTGAATCAGATGTAAATGAGGATTTGTTACTACACCTATAGAGGGCGCAGTGAGCTTTCCAGCTACTTTCCCATTAAGGCCTTGTGATATGCAGTTGCTGAGTTAGTGGGCTCAAAAGCAAAACAAAACACTACACACCTTTACTGGTGCTCTCCTTAGGAGAGATGTTCACCTCCTCATTACCCATTCATTGCCTCCCACGTCAAGCCAATATCGCTCCTGCTCTTTACACTGTGGAGGGGCAAAAACCCCGAAACGCGTATGTAAGATGAGCAATATGGCTTGACAATTATTCCTTTTTGCTCTCAAAGATTCAGTGAATCAGAAGTAAATTGAGATATGTTTACAACCTATAGAGGGGCAGTGAGTTTCCAGCTTCCTTTCCCATAATTGCCTTGTTGATATGCAGATGCCTGAGTAGTGGGCTTAAAGGCCAAACAAAACCCACTACACACTTAACTGGTGCGTCTCCATAAGGAGAGATGTTCCCCCTCCTATTCCTAATTAGAGGTGAAAGGGTGATGTTCACCATGGTGATGGAGTCACTCCCAGAAACAGTCTTTATTTCTATCAAGATTAAATTTTGTTAACAGATTATCAATTGTTTTCGACGCTCACAGCACTTGTAGCTTTATTTATAGAGATTAAATGTCCCGCACTTATGTCTTTGTAATGTCTCAACTAGTTTTAGAGGAGCTTATCATTATAAAACCATCCACAGCCTGAAGATAGCAGAGTGGATGAAAAGCTGCCAGTGATTCATTGAAACAACATGGTGAGAAAACCCTTTAATATGTGTAAAGGGAGCGCTTTTTTGTTAAAGTAACATGCGGTGTCAGACTGGCCCACCAGAGGACAGGAGGATCACCTTGTGGGCCCTGGGATCAACACTTGTTGGGCACCCTCTACTGGTGGAGGATAAAAGAAGTTGGCGCATCATTCACCAGATTGCCGTCACAGTCAGCCTTCCTGAACTTTTTCACCCAGGTAGAAAACCTGGGAGAGCAATGGTAAAATTAAGCCTTATGCACATTGGCTGACCATTTTATTAAATAAATAGATATAAAGCTTATCTGACATAGGCCAGCAAATCTGTTATCGTCCAAAAGGGAAACCTGTGAAAAAAAAAAAAACAGAATCCCTTTAGATGGGGTCTCACCTGGCTTTCCCAGATGCTGAGTAGCCTATCCAGCAGGTGACATCCCTTTTTTAGCAGGCACCCAGAAAGCCTGGCTTCCTGCTGTGTGTGATGGGTCACAGCCTATCCAGCATCCAGGAAAGCTGAATAGGCCATGGGGGAGAGGGGTCCAGTGTGGGAGGGAGGCGGTGATGGAGGCCACTAACTTCCCTTTGCTGTGCGCGCCGCCACAGATAGGCTATATAAGCATCCTATGATACTTCCCTGGGGTCATTGCTCTGCTACACTTGCCAGCTCTCACGACGAGAGTCTGTGACAGCCGGCAAGTCTGTACCCACTGTTTGCAAGTCTGTAGAAATGGAAAGAGTGGATTGAATAGCCCAAAACCTAAGGATTCACGTCATATGCCCATGATCCCCAGTACATACTCTGAAAATCGGGACTCCTGCCAGCCATCCTGGGATGGCGGGACATCGTTCTCAAATCAGGACTGTTGGGATGATTGTATTCAGGTGTTTGTGGTGCGTGAGTTACGTATGTGGGATGTGTGTGGTGTTTGAGTGATGTTATGTGGGGATGTATACGGTGTGATTTATGTGGGATATGTCTGGTGTGTGATGATTTTCTCTGGTGAGTCCAGGGTGCTCCAGTCTGACACTAGTAACATATATGCTGATGCTTGTCCCTTATATTTCATACAACTGTGGGGAAGGCCCATGCTGAATCACGTTGCACTACAGGTATCACAGAGCTGGGGTTTTGCTTGCAGGTGAAAGTAAATTGTCAGGGGCGTTGCTAGGGTCCTAAAATAACTATCCGGGGCTCGGGCCTTTTGTGTTTTTCCCGCGCTCATTGTGAATGCGATGTTTTTTTACAGAGAAAAACCTTCTGTTCTGGTCACTAATTTTTCTGCACATTCCACACAGATCCGGTCCATCTCCTCAGCAGTCACTGTACAGTAAAAAATCACCAATGACAAATTTAATTTTTCAGAACTCTTCTCACTTCATATGACAATACCCCTAAACAGTCACCAAATATCCACCGATACATGGAGCAAATCTACCAGACTAGTGATTGTTATAAAAACACTCCTACAAAAACCAAGACCCCAAAACTATTACTATTAAGGTAAAAAAATCTGCCAGACCCGCCGAACGCGACCCCCCCATGTGCTATCAGCTGTACACAGGCTTGATTAATTCCACCGCAATACAGGGCCCTATAGTGGTAGTACTAGTTGTATGTAGATCGCCGAATATAAATGATTTCCCGTGTTACATTGTAATCACTGGGAGTTTTTTGTAGCGTCGTTCACTTTCCCCTTTTTTCCCATCCGATTACATTATGTGATTTCTCCCGGCCCTTTTGTCCCTGAGGATTTGGACCAAATTTTCTTGAAACCTACATTTCCCGCAACCCTTAATTTTAGGTATAGCGTCCCCCCGTTAAGTTATAGGGGCATGAAGCAGTATATGGGGCCCCCAGGCAGGGATTGGGCCCCCAGGAGGTATTGGGGGCCCCCCAGGCGGTATATGGGGGCCACAGGCAGTTTTTGGGGGCATGAGGGGAATATTGGGGCATGGGAGGGATATGGGCACTGAGGCAGGTATAAAAGAGCATGAGGCAGGTATTAGGGCCCGAGGCGTATATAGGGGCCAGGCGGTATAGGGGGGCCAGGCAGATATGGTGCCCGGCAGGTATATAGGGGCTTGAGGAGTTTATGGGGCCACAGGCGTATATGGGGGCACTGAGGCAGTATAAGGGGCCACAGGGAGGTTATGGGGCCAAAGGCAGTATATGGGGGGCCAGGGAGTATATGGGGGCCCCAAGGCAGGTTATAGGGTCTTGAGGCCGTTATGGGGGCACTGAGGCAGTATTGGGGGCCCAAGCAGGTTATAAAGGGGACGGGCAGAATGGGGGGAATGAGGCAGTATATGGGGGCCCCAAAGGGGTATATGGGGGCACAGGCAGGTTATGGGGGCACAGGCAGGATTTGGGGGCAACGGCAGGTATTGGGGGGGAACAGGCAGGTATATAGGGGCACAGGGATATATGGGGGCCACAGGCAGTATATGGGGGGCCCCAAAGGGAGGTTTAAAAAAGGGACAGGCGCATAGGGGGCCAAAACAGGATTATAGGGGCCCGGCAGTTATAGGGGGCCACAGGAGCATATGGGGGTCCAGGCAGGGATATGGGGGTCACAGGAGGGATATGGGGGCCCCGGGAGGGATATGGGGGCCACGGGGATTATAGGGGCACAGGCGGGGGTTGGGGGCCCCAGGCAGGGATTATAGGGGACGGGAGGGGGATGGGGGCCACAGGCAGGCATTTGAGGGGCACAGGCGGGGATATGGGGGCCCCAGGCAGGCATTATAGGGCCCCGGCAGTATATAGGGGGACTGGGCGGTAAAAGCTATAAAAATAACAACATTAATACTCACCTTATCCCCCGGCGAGCGCGTCCGTCCTTTCAGCCCGCGCTCCCCCCGCAGCTCCTGGGGCACGGCCTATGACGCGCTGTGCGCCCGAGTACAGGCAGGTCGCTTGACGTGATGTAATCGCGACGCTCCGGCTGAGGCCCCCGGGGCCGCGGGGGGCCTCAGCGCTGTGAGGCCCCGGCAGCCTCGCGGTGGGACCTGCGGGCCCGACATGTCTCCGGGGCAGGGGGGCCCTGCTCTCTCCCCCGCAGAGCCCTCAGCTTGTGTGCGTCACCCGGACGCACATGCAGTGAAGGCCAGCGGTCCCCCGGGCCCCAGCGCAAGGCAGGGAGCCGGGAGACTCGGGGCACGGGGGTTTTTTTTCGGGGCCTGCCCGAATAAAACACCCTAGCGACGCCCTGAAAATTTATCTATATATATGAAAAAATTTGAGATTCTTGGTTACATATTTTTTATAAAAAAATGCTTAAGCTCCCCAGAACTTACAAGTGATTCAGGTCGGGCAGTCCTCCTACTTTACCTCTCAATAGACCCAAAAACCCAGGCCTCTCACGGGGAAAACGACCCCCATTATACAGAGAAAAAAAAAATAAAAAAAAACCCCAAAACCTGCAAGCTTTACTCTTATAACAGCTGTGAAAGTGGGCATGGTGAGAAACCAAAATGGAAAGCCCCCTTTCCCTCCCCATATAGATTAAAACAATATACGCCAAATACAACGTATGGTTCTGACAAAAAAAAATTTCTGAAAAAATCTTGCGAACCGGGGTCCCATGGCGGGTTCGGCACAATATACACACGCACACCATACCGCGGCACACGACTGAAAAAAGGGCAATACATTACTGGAAATCCTAAAGAAGATTTTATGCTATCTTCATATATGAAAAAAATTTTAGTTCTTTGGGTTTAATTTTTTTGTAAAAAAATGCTTAACCAAACCAGAATCTCAAGTTTTTTCATGTTGATAGATGCATAAATGTTTTTTAGGATTTCCTGTAAAGTATTGCCCCTTTTTTCAGTCGTGTGCCGGGCGGTAGTGGTGGCAGTGTATAATTTATTTAATTTATTTTTATATATATATATTATATATATTTTTTATATATATATATATATGCCGCAACCTGCAGTGGCACCCCGGTTCGATTAGAGTTTTTTTCGAAATGTTTTTTGTGCAGAAACCCAAAAGTTATATTTGCCTTATTTTTTTAATCTATATGGGGGGAAGGGGGGGCCTTCCCTTTTGGGTTTTTTGCACCCGCTCACTTTCCGGCTGTTATAAGAGACAGCTTTCAGGTTTTGGTTTTTTTTTTTTTTTTTTCTCTTGGAAAATGGGGGGGCGGTTGCCCCCTGGGAGGCCTGGATTTGGCCTTTTGAGGGGTAAAGATAGTAAGGGCTGCCCGCCCTTGAGAAAGAAAGTTGTGGGAGCTTAAGATTTTTTGATAAAAATATGGAACCCAAGATTCTCAAATTTTTTTTATTATGTTGTAGCTAAATCTTCTTTAGGGATTTCCTTGTAATGAAAGGAAAATGGCACATAGATATATTTTCAAGCGGCACTGGGCATCAGCAGCTGTAACATAAATGTACTGTGGTCATTATTTTGTTAGGGGAAATAAAGGAAACTGGTACATGTAATATATATTCACTGTAACACTGTAGTATTATATCAAGTCAGTGTACTACTGTAAGAGGATTGAGATACATTGACCAACAGATGGAGGAAGACAAGGCTGCTTGAAATGTGCCTAAGGGGAATTAGTAATCAGAGGCCCTGATTTGTACTGTTATGTATGCAATTTTTCGCTATTTTTGGACATAGTTTTCCCTATGGCTCACAATCATGACATTGACAAGTCACTATAAGCAAAATATCACCGGACCTGTTACATTTCGACATATGATGCAACCAACAGGAAATAACAGAATAAGAGAAGGCAAGGCCAATTAGTGGAAAGTGCCAAGATCGCATATCTGTAGAACTGAGCCCTGCTGGCAGGTTTATAGCAGGATATGAGAACCAAAATTGGATGTTTGTGAGGAAATTGGGAGTTAGGGGGGGGTGAAATACGGTAAACTGTGAACTCCGCAAGAACCCAATGTAACCACGTCTGACATTACTTAAAGAGGTTGTCCAGGAAAGAAAAAATATTCTTCAATGCGGCCAATCCACAACTTCTCATTATCCACTCCTCTCCAATTCTGGGTTCTTGTTCTGAATACGAGGACTGCGCTCAAATTTTAAATGAATGGAGCTCAATTCCTCCTGTGTATCAGGATGAAATCCCAGAAGTGAAGAGGAGCAGATTACTGGTGAGTTTCGGAGCTGTCACAGCTGGAAAACAGTTGGGGAGTATAAATTTAAAAAAAAAAAAGATTTTACCCACCTTGAACCCATTGAAAAATATTTTTTCTTTGCTGGACCACCCCTTTCTAGTATAGCCACCAGGTTACAGGATTAATGTTATATGTGTTCAATAAGACTCTCGCAATACTACCAACAACCCGGCAGTGGGATCACCGATGCACCCCAAAAAGGTAAAAGTCCGGGGGCCGCGGGCACGTCCCCCCGCGGCGTTTCCTGTGCCCGGGCCGCGGCGCGGGGATTGCGGTCACCGGGCCAAACCCCCTTCCCCCCCCGGCTCGCTTACCCCGCCCCGCTGGTGAACGGCGTCCTGTCTGTCCGGGTCGTTTCGATGCGCGCCCCCCGCGCGCGCGCGACGGCTGGTTTAAAATTTAAAAGGGGAGTGTCCCGGTAATTGGCTTTTTTTGCCCGGGGGTGGGTCCTTATAAAAGTATCGCCCCCGGCACCTGTTGCCCGATTGTTGGGTGCTTTGTGAGAGTTTGGAGTGTCCTTGTGTCCGTATTGCTTATCCGTTGTGTT
>JAODAL010045872.1:0-31507 GCA_025379985.1 Phyllomedusa bahiana | reverse complement strand
AAACAAACATTCGGAAACCCAGAAAGTAGACACCATGTAAACACAATCACCATGGCTTGGTTTTCATAGGACTGTTGTAAACCCTTTTTGATTTTTAACCCTTCCCTAACACCGACAAATAAAATGGTTTAAGTTGTTTTTTCTCCCCACCTTCCATGAGCCATAACTTTTTTTTTTCCATCTACATAGACATATTTTGCAGAACAAGATGTACTTTCTAATGGTGCCCAATCGCATGCTATAAATTACTAAAAAAAGGAAAAAATTTTGAGGGAAATGGAAAAATGTATTTGTGGGGATTGTGTGATATCTGTATTCTGCAGGTTGATCCAACTTCAGCAATACCAAATATGTAGGGTTTTCCTATTGGTTTCAGCATCTAAGGGGTTAAAAAGCAGGGAACAGAGCTGGCTCAGTTTCTGCTTTTTTATGTCAGGTGTAGCTCAATTACAGCTGACAGAAACCCTTTTTATTTTCCAGGATTAATGAAAACATGTCCTGTTGGTAAGTGGTTAAAAGGGTGATATGGGATCAGAAAAACATGGTTACTCAATTCCCGTGTCAGGGACAGGTGGGCTGGCCACGGAAATGGGGGAAACCCCCTGGGGGGGGGCCCCTAAGATTGGAAACCTGGATTGTTTTTTTAACGCAATACACCCTCAGAAAGGTAAAAAAAAAAAAGAAGCAAAAAGCAAGAGGCGAGTATAGGAGGTATGTACATTTGTTTAAAATTTTTTGTGGGTTAGGCCTCTAAAATCTCTCCCCAGGGGCCCCCAGAACACTCAACGGGTGGGCCCCTAAAATCAACCCCCGCCTTGGGCCCTAGACACCCCGATCTGACACGGGTCAGGCCCAATTGATTTTAACTTGATGCCAACCAGTTGTTGAAGATAAACATCTAAGCAGTCCACTTCTAAGGGTATGTTCACATGGAGTAATGTCGGTCCATAATTCGGTGTGTAATTGCAATATGCCCAAAGTATGGGCTGAAATTACGGTAATTCATAGCTGTCATGAGTTATGATTACCTGCTCTTTCCCCCAGCGTAAAATACGCGCCCGGGGAAAGAACTGACGTTCATTTTTCCTGGCGATTACGCGCTGGGGAGAATGAATGTCAGTGAGAGGCTTCACCACCCCTGGGAAAAAGAAGCATGGCACGGTGCCCAGTGGACTAAATAAAAACCCTTTAAAACAGCCCCCTAAACACAAGATTTTGACTGTCGAAACGAAAGCTTGCCGATAATGGGAAATAGATTTAAAAATGTAAAATAAAACAGCAGGAAATGGGAAAAATGTTGTCTGTATTTGGTCAACCATACTTTAACCCCTTACCGACATTTGTCGTACTCATACGGCAATGTCGGGTAGGGGTTCCCGCAAATTGCCGTAGAGACGTCAAGGCGATCTTCACGCTCATAAGGGGACGCGCAAGACGCGGAGGGAAACGGCGGTAATTACCGTGGATAGTGCCGCATCCCCCAGGGCCGGAGTGAGCTCCGGCCGCGGGGGATAACCCCCCATGCGCGACATCGTGGACGCGACATCGCACTGGGGGCCAGGGGATTTTGAGCCCTGCTGCCCGCGTCCCGGCCCCGAAACGGGTACTTAAAGCCCCGGGTACTGATCCCCTACCAGACACCCGGATCTGAATGAGAGCATGGGGGTTGTCTGTGACTCACAATGCCCCAATGCTTTGTGGGCAAGGACTAAAATTTGCCAGGAGACCAGATCAGATAAGCTGTAGCTGATCTCCCTATTGCATGAACGATCTGATGACTTTCATGAAATTTCCCCCCGGGGGAAAAAGTGTAAAAGGTGTGAAAAAGTAAAAAAAAAGTGTAAAAAAGTAAAACACAAAAAATAAAATAAAAACACGTAATCGCCCTTTTCCCCCCTTTACAAACCCCCAATCCCCCCAGAAAAGAAAAAAAATAAATAAAATTGCCGGTGCGTACGACCCCCCTTTAAAATCTGTCTTTTTAAATAACCCTACGGTGAACGCCAAAAAAAAAGTCCCCAAAAAACGTAACAGAATTGCGATTTTTGTTCTTTTCCTGCAGCACATAAAATGGAGTAAAAAGTCACAAAAATCATATTAACTCAAAGGGGTCCCAAAATTAAAATTCAGTTCTCCCCAAAAAAAGCCCCTTAACACCCTGTATAGGAAAAATTAAAAAGTTCGGGGCTTTTAGAAGAAGCGATGCATAAAATTGTTTTACACAATAAAAAACTTTTTTTTCAAAAAAATTGTGCTTTCAAAAAAAAAAAACTACAAAATTGGGGTATCACCGTAATCGTCTCAACCCACAGATAAAACTAACTTTCAGGGAACTGCAAGGTGAACGCTATTAAAAATAAAAAAAAAAAACACTGCTGGGATTGGGGTTTTTTCTTCCCCTGCCTTCCAAAAAACGGATTTAAAAGCGATCATAAAGTCTTGTCCCCCCAAAAAATGTTACCATAAAAACATCAACTGACCCCCAAAAAAAAAAGTCCCTATACACTCCAAAACAAAAAAATAAAAAAGTTAGGGCTATCAGACCCGACGATAAAAAAAGGGTTTTTTCCTTTTTTCAAATAAAAGTGTTTTTATTGTGTAAAAAGATAAAACTTTAAAAAAAATATAAAAAGTGGTATCGCTGTAATCATATCAACCTGCTGAAAAAAACTAGCATGTCATTATCCCGCACAGGACCGTGAAAAAAAATAAAAAAAAAAACAATACCAGGATTGCTGTTTTTGTACAAAATCCTCACAAAAACCTTAATAAAAATGATAAAAGCATCAATGCCCCCGTAAGGCCCAAAAAAACATCAACTCATCTTTAAAAAAACAAGCCCAAAGAACTCCAACCCCAAAAAAATTGAAAAAGTTTGGCTGTCAGAATGGGAAACAAAAAAAAACGCAACTTTTTTATAAAACCCCCTTCATTGTGTAAAAGTTAAAACAAAAAAAAAACATATAAAATTTAATCATTGTAATTGTCCCGACCCCCTAGTAAAGTTATCCGTCATTTACCCGTTGGCGAATACTGTAAAAATGAACCCAAAAAAAAGGGGCGGAACGCGTTTCCCCCCTCCATTTCCATGGCCCAATCTAAAAAAAAAAACGGAACACCGTGCGCCCAAAAATGAAAAAAATACACCCAAAAGGTGAGATCCCCTGGGGGTGTTAAAAATCCAAAAGGGGAAACTTCGGGAAGGGTTTCACCTTTTTCTAGTACTTTGGGGCTTTGGCAGATGCGACATGGCCCCAAATACTGTGCCCAAAAGCCAAAAAACGCTCCCCCCCCTTGAATCCTCCAGCGCTCAAACAGCATTTACACCCCCAAATTTTGGGTATTGCCGAACTTGGGGAAAAAATTGGGGGAAACAATTTGGGGCTTTTTTTTTAAAATTTCCCTTTTAAAAATTAAAAATTTTCAGTTAAAATTGCAGATTATTGAAAAAAAAATTTTATTTATTTATTTTCAAGCCGAACGTAAAAAAAAATTTTTGAAACGCCTGTGGGGTCGATAAACCAAATGCACCCCTGGATATATTCCGAAGGGGTGTTTGTTTCCAATATGGGGGCTTTTTAGGGGGGTTTATTAAAAGGGGTTTTTGGGAAACCTTAGGTGTCCGCAAACCTGAAATGGCGCCTAAAAAAATCGTAATGAAAATGAGCGCCAGAGTCCGGTACGTGTCCCCCTATTTTGGGGGTTGTGGTTGAGCCAAATAAAGTACTAGGGCCCCAAAAGGGGGTATCTTGAAAAGCAGAATCTGGGGAACAAAAATTAAATTGCAAATCCCTGTCACATTTACCATATTCTTGTCAAAATGTATAAAAATTTAAAATCTGCAAAAAAAATGAAATTTTTAAATTTTACTTCCATTTGCTTTATTTCCTGTGAAACACCTAATGGGTTAATAAAATTCCTAAATGCTTTTTGAATACTTTAAGGGGGGGTAGTTTCTTAGATGAGGTCATTTTTGGGGGTATCAACATCAGGTCAATCAAAGTCACTTAAAAGGACTGGCCCTAAAAAAATGTTATTGCAAATTTTTTTTTTGAAAATGTGAAAATTACTACTAAATTTATAAGCCCCCTAAAGGGCGTAAAAAAAAAAAAAGACATTTTAAAAAGAGCCAAACTACAGCAGAATATGGGAGATGTAGTTATAAGCTATTTTGAGTGGAATAACTATTGTCTTACATGCAGAAATTTTTTGAAGTTTAAATTGGTAAATTTTTCACATTTTTTTCCATAATTTGATATTTTTCACAAATAAACAAGCATTTTTGACCAAAATTTCTTACATCTTTAAAACTCAATTGTCCGAAAAAACAACTTGATCACATGGGTAGGTTAAAGTGTAAAAAGTTATTCTACATAAAGTGACACATGACGATTTAAAAAATGGGGCTCGCAAGAGGCCAAAACTGGCTCCGGCGGTAAGGGGTTAAACTTACCAATCACGGCAAATAAAAAATCCAACCTGATGAATCACATTTTGTGTAGAACATTGTCTGACATTTGCGATTGTGCGCATGTAGTTTTCTGAAGATGAGTGGACAAAATGGCAAAATTTGGCCTAACCTTTATTTGATATGTTTATTTTCACTTAACACATGAACATGCCTGGTCCTCCTATTTATTGTTGCCTTCAGCCCTGGTTAATAAAGTTTACCAATGGTGGCCCATTATACCAAATTTCCTTTTAAGAAAATTTAAAAAAAAGATATATAAAGATTTGAACCTTTAAAGGGGTTGTCTCACATGAAAATTACTTTCAACATTTAAAAACAGTAAATGAAGGGTTTTTCCAAAAACATTGCTTTGTTTTTTCTTTCTTTTTTGAGGAGATTCGGGTTTCTCTAGGATTCCGACCTGCTCTGCCCCCTCCCCCCTGCTGTTTGTCTTATCTGATAGCAGGGATGATGTCATCCCACAGATTTGCACACAGACTTGTCGGCAGATTGAGAGCTTGAGTGTTATCTGATCTAACAAACAAAGGAGACAAATTACTTTTGTTTACCTAAAGGGGTTGTCTTGCTACAAAGATTAGCTTTCAACATGTAGGGAACACTAAATGAATAATTTTGAAAAATATTGCGTTGTTCATTTTTTTTTTTTTTTAAGGGGCTACAAGTTATTTTATCACCTTCTGGCTCTCTTGGTTTTCCCCAAGTGACGACCTGTGTACTTTTCCCCCCTGCTGTTTGTTCTATCTGATAGGGAGTATGTCATCACACAGGGCCCTGCAGACAGAATTCCGGGACAATGAAGCTTGTGTGTTATCGATCTTTCAGGCAAAAGCCAGTATTACTGCTGTTTTCTTTACCTCAGAAGCTTCCCTGTCCTGACAGCATGAATTTACCCAATTGTCAAAGTCTGAAACACACTCATATGCTAATTACAGACAGCTTGACCAGGAAGTGACAGAGCAAAGAGCATTTTTTCTTCATGCATCCTATGAAACTTTGAGATGAGACAACCCCTTTAAGCTCTGAAGATTTTCTGTTTTTTAGATAAACATCTCCTGGTCTCATGTCAGAGTAATTAGCAGACCTTTGAATACCAGAGCCGATATGTGAATCGCCCACAACCTGACCAGGAAGAGACGGGAGACTTAAGGAAAGCTGCTTTTAGCTATGTAAACAGCGTGGTGAGACAACCCCTTTAAGGTTGATTCTAGATAGCAACTAGTGTTACTCTAATAGTTCTCTGCTTGTAGAGCATTGTGACAATTTTCGGGTTAGGTACAGATGTAGCAGAGTACCAAATTAAAACCCGGATACACAGCTTTTCAGTTATCTCTCTTTTCTGTAAACAGAGCCCCTTTAAAAGCATTTTTAAAATTGAAAAACACTCTGTGCCGAGATATCTGTTCTGTTTAGTTCTGATACATCTGTATGTCCCAAATCCCATTAAAATTTATTGGGGAATCATTCCGCAGGTGTTTTATGGCCTTAGAAAATCCCCCTTTTCCAAATGCCCCCCAAATTGTTTAAACACCACCAACTTTTGGACAATCGGGCCTTTCATTGAGAGAACACCTGGGCAACACTAGCTTTAGAGTTAGGAAAAGGGTTAGAGATAGAATTAGGCTTAAAAAAAAAATCCCAACCCTAACCCTGGACCTTCCCAAAAGTTTCCCCAAGATGTTTGGTGGTGTTTCTATGCAATTTGGAGACATTCGACAGCTTCACACGGCGGTTTTGGCAGCGGGTTTCACCGCGGCCAAAACCTCGTCGGACCTCGCCGCAAACTCGCGTCTCCCGACGTGGGTTTGCGGCACGGGCACTGGGCATGGTCTCGGCGCGAGTGTGCCGTGGTTTGGAGCACGGCTTGCGCCGAGGGTTTGCCCCCATGCAAATTAATAGCAGGGGGCAAGAATTGACAGGAGAGTTCTCCACACGCGCGGGTTTGGCCGCGGCCCCGAAGCCACGGCCAATCCCACGGCGTGTGAATATTAACGCGGATTGCCATAGGAAACCATGTTAATAAACTAGGCGCGATTTCGCCGCGGATTTGGCCCCGGGAACTGCGTCGGAACCCGCGGCCATAACCGCGGCCAAATCCGCCGTGTGAACATGCCGTTTCTCCTCATCATTCGGAATCTGCAAAGGGCAGAATAGTTCACAGAGATATAGCTAGACAATTATTATCTTCTGCCGAAGGTAAAAAAAAAAAGAAAATTGTTGAAACTTTGGTCCATTGCAAAGTAGTTTACAAAAATCCTGAAATTTGCTGTGAAGTGTACATATTATTGAAATAAACTATGTTTCAATGCAATGTTGCTTGAAATTAATATCACACTGTAATAGCGTTTTTTTCCCTATTGAATATTAGTTTCTCTAACAGTAGCTAACAGTTCAAAAACCAGCAGGCAACATTTTGTAGAAGAGATTTTTTTCCTTCGGAGAAAAAGTGAAGAAAACAAAGAAGCTATAACAAAAAGTACTTTAAAAAGTGCAATGGAAATACAAGAACTTTTTATTCGCAAACAAAAGACGTACTACTATTCTACGGGAATAAACAGAACGGCCATGTATGATGCTGTGCTATTGATTTGGCTACAAAACACTTAAAGATTTTCAGCTGGTGAGTAGTTGTGAAGCTATTCAAGGTAAATTTTTCCATTTTTTTCATATAAATTCTTGTGGTTACCGGGAATAATATATCAATGTTGATCACTTTAGGGGTCCTAAACTAAAAGTCTTTGTCATAGTCTGAGGCTGGCTAGCCAAGGAAGTCTAATGTTTCATCTGATCTGTACCCTTAAAGAGAAACTGTCACATAGTTTTTGCCCCCCTTGCTGAGGGCAGAACAAGCTAGTGACAGACCTGCTGTTTCCAGCGCTGTGTCCCTTATTCTGTAAGATGCTGGAGTTTTCGTGTATTTAACGCTCAAATCTGCAGTTTTCAGCCAGAAGAGTCATTTGAAGAGTCCTTCAGAGTGTCAGTTTTCTTCAAACCCGGCCAATCGGAGGCTAGCCCCGCCCACCTCAACTGACAAACCTATTCCTTTGAATAGGTAGAAACATGTGAATAACGTCAGTGGGCGGAGCTAGCCTTTGTGGGTGGAGCTAACACCTGCTCATGAATAAGATTTAAGGGGTAAATGCTCTAAAACTGCTGCATCTTACAGAATAAGGGCACAGTGCTGGGAACAACAGGTCTGACAATAGCTTGTGCTGCCCTTAGCAAGGGGGGGCACAACCTATGTGACAGGTTCCCTTTAAAGGGGTTGTCTCACTTTAGACAATGATGGCACATCGCTAGGATATGCCACCATTGTCTGAGAGGTCTGGATCCCACCTCTGGGGCCAGAACCTATCTCCTAAATGAGAAATTAAACTTCTCCGTTCTGAACAGACAGGTTGTCAGGACTATACAATAGACATTTATGGGAGTTCTGATTACAGCTGAGCATCATCACTCAGCTAAACTTGGGACTCACATTCATGTCTATGGGAGAGTTCCATAAACCTCTATGTTCAGAACGGAGAAGTTCTGGCACTCGTTTAAGAGATAGGTGCTGTCCCCAGAGATGGGTCAAGGCCAATCAGTCAATAATGGCATATCCTTGGCAAATGCTATCATTGTCTAAAGTGAGACAACCCCTTTAAACCCTACAAAGAGGTATGGACTTTGCTGCAGGAGGTTTCCTAGGTAGTGGTACCAGCAATAGTCATGGATTGGCAGCAGTGTCAGAGAGAAGAATGGGCAAGAACTGAGTCAAAAGTTATCACCGAGATGGATGCCATAGACCTAGACATGATTCAAAATGAAGTCAGGAGAAAACCAGAGATCAGGACCAAGATTGGTAATACATGTAGTATGTGTTATATCTTAAAGAGGTTTTCTCACCATGCAGTCACGGCCAGCTTGCTTTCACTCTGGTCTCATCAGATTGTTGGTGGTTCTAAAGCAGTGATTAGCATATTTAGCTTCTCTGTTACTAGCTGAGTGGTTACACTGATATGTGCAGGAGAGCTATCTTCGGTAAACAAAAGCTACAGATGCTGTGAGGACCGAAAACAATTGTTCATCTATAAACAAAAGCTAAGGTTTTAGAATTAAATAGACTGCTTTGAAGTGGGTTCTCCCGACTATGGTGACTTCACTTGCTGCTCTCTGTTCTAATCAGATAGCAGAGTTATGGTCAAGTAACCATAGAAACCTGTGTGCACGTAAAGCAGATACAATCTCTTTTATCTTCTGAGTGAAGTAAAATCAAAAGACCAATGTATTTGGTAAAAGTCTTCAATTACCTGTTTCTACCGGTTGAAAGCTAACCCCTTTAAGAATGTAATCAGTCAATAAATAGTCAATATGCATATAGCTTAGTATATATATATATTGTAGGAAGGCACAAGGAGCGGTAGTTGACAGACGTTATGTGTCACCAATCTGTCTAGGGTCGGTGAAATAAAGCCCAGTTATTCTGGTGTCAGCGGCAGCAGGCCACTGACACGTTTGTATGTGTAGTATGGCAGTAATGCCATAATCCGGGTCGGGCTTTATTGGAGCAGTATGTAGAGTTGGGTGGGATGGGCTGCTCCCACACTTCGGTCCTGGGCTTACCAGCCCTATAAAAGGCCAGCAGGCTCAGGTGGAAAGGGGTGTGGTCTGCTAGCTGGCAGTGAGCAGAGGAGCTGGAGAGAGAGAGGCTCTTGCCCCCTCAGAGACTTGGTGAGAAGTCTGACCCCAGTGTGGGGAAAGTGTGTATGGTGCTTGGCAGTAGGCCGAGGCCATTGGTAGAAAGGGCGCTCTACTAAATGTGTTTAGTTAGTGGCCAGACGGCTGAGGATTTTATTTGTGTTTGTTTTGTTTCTAATACCTGTGCCTGAATAAACGTGGTTGAGGCCAGTTAAATCAAAGCCTGAAGTTGGAGTGCCAATCCGTTTAACCCAAGCGGCGATCCGTGAGCTGAAGAAACCCCCCAGGACCGTCCAAGATGGCGTCCGAACGCAAGTGAGGCGTTACAATTGGTGTCTCGGATGCGGGCAACAACCTGGAGTAAGAGGCTGCATGTCCTGGATTAAGGCGGCTACTACTTTTAAAAAACAAACAGGCGAAATGGAGGAGCTGCTGAAGCACCTGGTACAGATGAGCGCCCAACAGCAACAGGCCCATGCTGAGTCCGTGCGGTCACAGCAGGAAATGAACCAGCTCCTGATCAGGCAGATGGCCATCATGGAGGCCGCGATCCGGGGGAAGGAGGCCCCGGCTACACCCCGTCAGGAGGACAGACAGCAGGCGTGGAAGAGGGTACGAAACGCCCTGCAGAAGATGACCCCAGAGGACGACGTGGAAGCCTTCTTTACTGTCTTTGAGCGGGTTGCTGAACGGGAGAGACTACCAGCTTCACAACGGGCAGAGGTCCTGGCCCTGTTTCTCACCGGCGAGCCGCAAAGGGCTGACTAAGACTAAGCTCTGAAGGAAGCCAGGGAATACCCGCGACTCAAGTTGGAGATTCTGGCGCGCCTGGGTGTGACAGTCACAGTCCGGGCACAAAGGGTGCATCAGTGGGGATACAGGAGGGACCGGCCCCCAAGGTCCCAAATGTTTGATCTCCTGCACCTCGGCCAGAAATGGCTGCAGCCGGAGGTTTGTTCCCCAGCCCAGATGGTAGAGAGGGTCATGATGGACCGCTTTGTGCACGCTCTTCCCAAACCCGTGCAATGCTGGGTGGCGCAAGGGAATCCCCAGACGGTGGATGACTTGATCGGCTTGGTGGAGAGATATCAGGCTGTGGAGAATTCCCTGGCTGATCCAGGACCCTTTGCCTCTCCCTACTGGCAGACCCAGACTGACTCAGGTAGCCTAAGAACGGGTACTAAGCTCCCTACAGACGCCCGTCCCAAGGCCAAGGCCCTGCCAGAGCCGACGTCCCGACCCCCTGTCCGGGACATTATCTACTGGAGATGCCATGCTGTGCGGCATATGGCGGCCTGGTGCCCCCTCGGCTCGGAACCGATGGACTGTTCCGTTGGCGGCGTACGTCTCTGTTGGCGCTTCCGGCATGCACAGCCGGGTTGGACACTACCAAGGGACTTTCACTCTGTCTCATCAGGGTGAATGGCAGCCCTCTCATGGGACTTTTGGACTCGGGAAGTTTGGTCACTCTCCTGACGGCCCGTATCCCGCATGGGCCCAGGGAAAACCTGGGGGGTCACATTCGTACATGGAGATACCAAAGTGTACCCAGTGGCCCAAGTCACGTTAAATTCCAGTAAGGGTACAGTGTTACACCATGTAGGCATTGTGCAGGGGTTACTACATGAAGTGATAATAGGTCGGGACTGCCCTCTCTTTTGGGGACTGTGGGAAATTACTGTCCAAGGGAAGCCCCCCGACAGCCCAGAGAGCCCTGACCCCAACGTGGCCCCCGAGTTCCCATTCTCGGTCATGGTAGGTGACGAGGAGGAGCCAACCCCTGACGAGACCGTTCCCGACCTAGGGGTCTCCCGGGGAAACTTTGGGACGGCTCAACTTCTGGACGAGACCATAAATGGGGCGTTCAATAGTGTGGTAGTGCTGGATGGGGTTCCTCTAGAGCCAGGGGCAGAGGAGAGATTTCCCCACTTTGCTGTAAATGGAAACCTGTTGTATCGAAATTACCAAAACCGCGAGGAAGTCGTGGAACAGCTTTTGGTTCCAAAACCATATCGACGTATGGTAATGGATCTGGCCCACGGTCAGTGTTGGGGGGGTATTTGGGGGGCAGACAAGACCGTAGAAAGAATTCTACCCAGAGTTTACTGGCCAGGGTGCGACCATGAAGGCCGTGATTATTGCCAGTCCTGTCCCCAGTGCCAGGTAACCTCCCCGGTCGCCAGTTTCTGTAGCCCACTCATACCCTTGCCTATTATTGAAACTCCTTTTGAGAGGATCGCCATGGATTTAGTGGGACCCCTGGTAAAATCGGATAGGGAACACCAGTATATTCTGGTCGTCATGGACTATGCCACCAGATACCCTGAGGTGGTGCCCCTAAGAAATGCTTCCTCTAAGGTGATTGCTAGGGAGTTGTGGCACATATTTTCCAGAACGGGACTACCGAAGAAGATCCTGACGGATCAAGGTACCCCGTTTATGTCAAAAGTTATGCGGGATCTGTAAGGTTCTGAAGGTGACCCAACTACGCACCTCTGTTTATCACCCCCAGACAGATGGCTTAGTGGAACGTTTCAACAAGACCTTAAAGGCCATGTTGAAGAAGGTAGTCGAGAAGGATGGTCGAGATTGGGACTACCTTTTACCTTATCTGTTGTTTTCTATTAGAGAGGTTCCACAAGCCTCTACGGGGTTCTCCCCTTTTGAATTACTTTATGGCAGACATCCGAGGGGCCTATTGGATATTGCCAAAGAGAGCTGGGAGAGTGAAGTCACACCCTATAAAAGTGTCATTGAGCATGTGACACAATTACAGCAGCGAATTGCTCAGGTACTCCCAATTGTTAAGGAGCATCTCTTACAGGCGCAGGAAGCGCAAGCGAGAATCTATAACAGGTCATCCCGGGTGACGCAGTTTAGTCCTGGGGATCGGGTCCTAGTCTTAGTACCCACGGTGGAGAGCAAGTTCCTGGCGAAATGGCAAGGTCCCTACGAGGTAGTTGAGAAGGTGGGGGACGTCAACTATAGGGTCCACCAGCCCGGTAGAAGGAAGCCCTATCAAATATATCACATTAACTTGCTCAAGCCTTGGAAAGATAGGAACCCCCCCGGAGGCTTTTTGCTTGTGGTCCCAACCAGAATCTGCGATTGAGGAGGTAAAGATCTCCGAGACCCTGTCCCCTTCTCAAACCAACAGTGCAGGCAGCTGTTACAAAAGAAAAGGGACTTTTCACAGAGGCCCCAGGGCAACCTCTGTTGTGGAACATGAGATCGTGACCGAGCCTCAGGTAAGGGTAAGCTTAAAACCCTCTAGGATTCCCAAGGCCCGAAGACAGATAGTGGCAAAGGAGATACAAAGGATGTTAAGATTAGGAGTGATAGAGAAAATGAAAAGCGAATGGTCCAGTCCCATTGTGTTAGTACCAAAGTCCAATGGTGAGTGGCGGTTCTGTAATGATTACCACAAGCTCAATGAAGTGTCAAAGGTGGATGCATACCCAAAGCCCCGGGTGGGTGAGCTATATGAGAGGCTTAGGGCCAGCCCGATATATCACCACCCCAGACCTTTCCAAATGGGATTTTGGGGCCGGGTGCGTTTTTGGGGGTTGCAAGGTAAGCCCCCGCCACTTTCCAGAGGACCATGGAAAGGATCTTAGGTCCCCACAGGGCATATGCGTCAGCGTACCTAGATGATATTGTGGTTTTTAGCCGCGATTGGGAGCGTCACCTTGAGAAGGTCCAGGCTGTCCTGGATGCGATAAGGAAAGGGGGTTTTACCATCAATCCCAGTAAGTGCGCCAGAGGGATGGAAGAGCCCATACTTGGGGTATATCGTGGGAAGAGGAGTGATAAAACCCCAGGTAACTAAGATAGAAGCCATCCAGAACTGGCCCCGTCCTCTTAATAAAAGACAAGTGAGAGCGTTTCTGGGAATCGTGGGGTATTATCGGCTGTTTATCCCCAAGTTTGCCGAGATGGCAGCACCCTTGACGGATCTGACAAAGAGAGCTAAGTCCGCCATGATCAAATGGTCCCCAGAGGCTGAAGAGGCCTTCCAAAACTCGAGAGGGAATGCTTAGCTATTAAATGGGCGCTCGATTCTCTCCAGTATTACCTTCTGGGACGGAAATTTAGGCTGGTGATAGAACAGGCCCCTCTGAAATGGTTAGAAAAAAAAAGGGCAACAATGCCAGGGTCACCCGTTGGTTTCTAGCCCTGAAAGATTTTAATTTTTCGGTAGAACACAGGCCAGGTAAGCTGCAAGGTAATGCAGATGCCCTATCTAGGGTACATAGCATGATGGCTGAAGGTGTCCAGTCCCCCGACTTTGGGCAGAGGGGGGGGTATGTAGTAAGGCACAAGGTGCGGTTGTTGACGGACGTTATGTGTCACCGATCTTTCTAGGGTCGGTGAAATAAAGCCCATTTATTCTGGTGTCAGCGGCAGCAGGCCACTGACACGATTGTATGTGTAGTATGGCAGTAATGCCGTAATCCGGGTCAAGCTTTATTGGAGCAGTCTGTAGAGTTGGGTGGGATGGGTTCCTCCCACACTCCGGTCCTGGGCTTACCAGCCCTATAAAAGACCAGCAGGCTCAGGTGGAAGGGGGCGTGGTCTGCTAGCTGGCAGTGAGCAGAGGAGCTAGAGAGAGAGAGGCTCTTGCCCCATCAGAGACTTGGTGAGAAGTCTGACCCCAGTGTGGGGAAAGTGTGTATGGTGCTCGGCAGTAGGCCGAGGCCATTGGTAGAAAGGGCACTCTACTAAATGTGTTTAATTAGTGGCCAGAGGATTTTATTTGTGTTTGTTTTGTTTGTAATACCTGTGCCTGAATAAACCTGGTTGAGTCCAGTTAAATCAAAGCATCTGCATATCACAACCAATAGAGGGCGCAGTGAGCTTCCCAGCTCCTTTCCCATAATGCCTTGTGATATGCAGATGCTTAGCAGTGGGCTAAAAGGCAATCAAAACACTGCACACCTTAACTGGTGCTCTCCATAAGAAGAGATGTTCCCCTTCTCTTAGGTTCCTAGTGTAATATAGTTGAGTTGGATTTCTTTGCATTCCAACCTGTTTCTCTGGTCCTTTCTTCATACTGGAGCATGATGACTTGTTGTCCAGGCTGATGACATGTTTCTGGGCTATGGCGGCCAACCATAGCCTATTGAAGTGACACATCATTCAGAATGATTTAATCATAGAGGGCTGCTATTGACAACCCCGGTCAGGTGAGAAGTTGTGAGTATAGATGAGAACTTACATGAGACTATGACACCCGCAACTGCAAGAAGTTTCAATTGTCGATTCATTGAACAATTTCAAGAAGAGCTTAGATGCCTTTATTGAAAAATTTGATGTAAAAGATTATGGTTACTAGATTCTGGCTGTGGGGCATTGATCTGGAAATTTTTTCTAACTGACACATTTTGAAGCTGGGGCATTTCTTCCTTATTTATGGGACACTTCGGGAGACATGCACGGAACTAGGCGGATCAAAGTGCATTTTCACATCTATTTTTCAATGTATAATGCATCTGAATGTATGAAAGTGGTTTTTGTGTGATTATAAATGGAGTCTAAAGTTCCCCGCACCTCGCCTGTGTGTTTGGAGCATTATGGAACTTAGATACATTAGTAATGCACCAAACATGTATTAAGGCTATAGATAGGTTGGACGTAAAAGAAAAGTCATTAGAATTGCATCTCAGTGAATAGAAACTATGGACTGTTCTTGCTTGGAGGACCACAGATCCCAGCAATACCTGTGCTGTGCTGGCTCTTGCTGTATGTAGAATAAAGGCTGAGAGCAACAAAAATACATTTCAAATTTAATGTAGTAAAAATTAAAAATTAAAAAATCTGAACAACATCATCAGTGGGTTATTTAATGTAAAATTAGTCTTATTCTATTAATTTTAAATAGATTTTAAAGGAGATATTTTTATATTTCTGGGATATTATATATTTTTATATTAATTTTATATGCTAAAATTTTTGATTAAATTTAAATAATTTTATATAGTTTGCTAATTATCATACATTACTTTTTTTATTTATTATTTATTTTTTTCCCCTAACAGTAAATCTAGCTCCACTGCGACTCCTCAGGCTCAGGCACCACATTGAGATAGGTCTGCCTGTCCGAGCAGTAATGCGGCGAGTTTTGCCGAACCACATTCATATATGTGTCTAATATTACAAGTGTGGTGTGACGCCTCCAGAACATCCCCTCATGTTAGGCGCATTAGAAAGTGTTGAGTCTTACAAACAATGCACCTAACACATTCATTAAGCGCATTAGACATCGTAGCCGCTCACTTTGGTGCCTTTTACACCAGAAAAGAGTGTAAAACCCATTCATACATGTCTTCCTTAGTATCCGTTTCATAGCAGGTTTTGACTTTCTCTGGAACAATGCTGTAGGGTTGCAGGTTGGACTTGATAGACCTGTGTCTTTTTCCAACCTTATCTACTATGTTACTATGAGCACACATACAAGATCATGAAGGATCCCAAATAACTTACCCATGGGAACAGTCAAGTGTCCGTGAGCCCTAATATTTGTTTAAACACATTGTAAAACTTTTGTCCCCGTTTTTTTTCTCATGAAATATCTTCATTCTTTTCTTTAACACATAGGCTAGAATTTGTATTTTATCTTTCTACAAGTAAAGAATTGGAGAAAATCTGAAAAGTTTTATGGTATGCTTTATTTGTCAGAGTTTTGTCCAATAAGTAGCAGCTTCCATATTATTCTTAACAAAGTCTTTTGCACTTTATAGTTTAAGAAGCAAGTAATACAGCCATTGTCGACGCTGGAATCAATTTATGTCTACAAATGAAATAAAATGAAAGACCAGCACAGACATGTTATAGACGGATGAGACAGAAACCGGATGACACCAAGGGGTTACATTATATTCCTATGGGCTACTTTAACCTAGTAGAAAATTGGTTCTGGAACTGAAGAAGACATGATTTGGAAACTGCACTAACAATCTTCCAAATCAATCACACACATCTATATCCCGACCAATTTAAAACCAAACGTCAGAAAATCTGTCTGAACCCGGAGACGGCTCTAAAGAGTCCTTTTATCTTGTTCCCTTTGTTCCCCAAAGACTTAGACTAATCTAATGTCACAACATCATAACATTATTGAGGACCATTATTTCAAGATGAGGGAAAGGTTAACACATCCATGCACTTACCAACAAAACATTAAAGGGTAAAGCAATGTTCAAACACTCTCATAGGGAATTCTGAATAAACAGAGTTGGGTCCCCACCACCACCATCTCCATCACCACTGCCACCACCTTTGGAAGCTTCATCTATTAGCCACAGCAGGAAGCAACTACAAACTATGGGGGACATGTATGAACCTGGCACCGACTGGCCAGTTCTACATCTGTTTGGTGGATGATCCGACAGTCTGTATGAAAGAGTCTTATGCAAGCAATATTGGTTCAGTATAGAGTGCTATGTGGCAAAATAAGTCTCAGCCATGGTATGGATGTGTATGTCAGTTTCCCACCAATCTGTTGCACCGTATTGTCGCATTCAGAAGTGTCGTCGTCTGGTGCAGATTACAGCAAGTTTTGGCATACGACTGTTCAGACATCTATAGAACAGGGCTACGACATTTTTCTGGCTCAAAGTACACCTGAAACCTGGTGCAGCCCCGTTAATGTGCATCGCTTGGCTCCTCCATGCATCCTAGCAACCTAATGTTTTAAACTGAAACAGTGTAATACCTTTTTCTCTTTTTACATGTGGTTTCAGTGCAGATTAATTCAACACTTGCTTTCAAGTTTGCCCACAATTATCATTACTCGGCTCCCAGCAGTTGGCCAACCACTTTAATATTTTAGCTAAAGGTAACACATCATTTCCTCATGACGTGATTAAAGCCCCTTTGGAGATTCCTTAGATAGATCTCTGTACTGAGGGTTAGGGTTAGGTTAGAGTCCACACTGCAAAGTGAAAATGGCATCCAAAATCTGATGGTATTTTCACATTGCTGGACCGCGCTACTGAACTTTTTTTTGCGTTTTTTTGCGCACAAATCTTGGCGGATTTAGGATTCCCGGCGGTCTAGTACATTGGGGCTACGGGAATCTGACAGCAGTCCAGTGGGACAAAAAACATATTTCCCCCAGAGGGATGGCGGCTCTGTAGAAAGTCCATACTGTGTAGGCTACAACACAGATTTTCTATCGAGAGCTACATAGCGCTGGCTACAGTCGGATTTTCGGGGGATTCTAAATATTAAATTGGCTAGAAAATGTGACCCAAAGCCTGTGCTGTGTAGACATGGCCTTATGGTTACAGACGGGACAAAGGGTTAGGTTTAAGGTTAGAGGAAGTGAATGTCCCAAACCCAATTAATTTTTTTTCATACATTCAGGCAAACTGATGTCGAACCAAACAGGAAGAGATTCAGGCAACACTGTTACATCTACTTATACATCTTAATGATGACACAAGCTATTTTTTTGGTTTATCAGTTCTCAATAAAAAGATCTGTCTGAAGACAGTCTGAATGCGCAAACTGGGAAACATACCAGCCCAAAACAACAGCACCGTGGGACCGGAAACGCCAGGGATGTAAAGAGTTAACCCCTTCAACGTAAAAACATAGCCTAACCCCAATTTAGGCGTAAGGGTTTAGGTTGCTTTTTTTTGCAAATAACTCCAAAAACCTATTTGGACCTGCCCAAATCAAGGCTGTCATGATGCACCCCGCTCCAGACTGCCTACGTGCTCATGTCTGCACTCCTTGTCCTCTGCTTGTGCCGGCGCTCAAGTTCTCATTCTCTAGGACACAAACACTGGGTCTTTAAGCTTTAAAGGGCCAGCTTACCCCCGACATCTTATCACTGGTGATCTCCATCTGTATTAGGACACCTCCCCCTTTCTTCTCTGACAGATTGTTGGTGTTCCTCTGTTTGGTTTGTGCTGTCCTGCTTGTCTTCAGTGTCTTCCCAGTTTTTGAGCCCCGTTCACGTTTTTGGACTATTCTCTGCCTGCTGCCTGCCCAGACTTTTCTCCGACTGACCCGGTTATGTTCTGTCTGATGCCTGCCCTGTCCTCTCTCCCAATAACCCAACTTCACCTCAGCCTGCTCCCTCTGTACCTTGCTGCACTTCGACTGTCACTGCGAGCTGCCATGTCAGGGGTAGCAACCTGAGAGTCCCACGCAATGAAGCCCAACCTGCCCTGCAGTGGGTCTGGTGAATGCTGGGGGACTCCTTATGCTATGTTCACATGGCCTAATTTCAGGAACGTATTTTGCCCTGCAGTTACGCCGTGTGTACGGGGGCGGGGTGGAAACGGGTGGGTAAAGCCGGCCCAATAGACATGCATTATACTCGGCACGTATATGCCGTGAATAAATGACGTATCACTTCTCTCCCTGCTCGCCGTATTGTGCGAGCAGGGAGAGGAGACGTAATCCATAGTTCTCTATGAGAACTGTGCATTACCGTAATGACTGGGACGTATTTCACCCGTAATTCGTGCAGTACGGTAGGAATTACGGGTTGAAATACGTCCCAGAATAAGCCGTGTGAACATAACCTTAGACTCTGCTCCCTGGTGACCTACAGTGTCCACCACCTGTGTGGTGACAGAGGCACTCAATTTCAGGTCAGATTTGACTGGGCTAAGTCTAAAATACAACATTATTCTTAAGACCTACTTGGTAAAATGTAGAAATATCTAACTTTTTCATATAATTACCCCAGTGATTCCTTCATGTTCTCTTTGTCCACAATATGGCGACATGTACGAATCTCGCCACGTCGGAGTGCATGTTTTTGCCAGTTTTCTAGTGAAATTTGCGCCTCATGTATGTCGGCGCCGAGGTGCCAGTGTGTGAGGAGCAGTGTGAGACTTAGGCGCAGTGTGGGACTGCGCCTAATATTTGCCGTCCGAGGAGGTGCGCTCATACATGCGGGGAAAAGTTCCCTGCGCCTTGCCAGTGTGTGGGGCGCAGTGCGGGACTTAGGCGCAGTGCGGGACTGCGCCTAACATGTATTCTGAATCGAGACAGGCTGGAAATGAGCGAAAAATCATTAAACATGTCTGTGCGGCATGGAGTATGAATAAAAAAATCACTTTTATTAGGTGTAAAACATTATCTGAAAAAGAGCTCAAACCTACTAAAAAAATACATAAATAAAATCACTTTCCAAAAATCAAGTACGGTGCAACATCAGGAATTTGGATATTGAAAATTGCCGGAAAATACAGTAATTCAAATTCTGTAAGCGCTTCTCATTGGTCGGCATAAACCCGCCAATCAGAATAGGAGCGACAGTGACCCATTAAAACCTATGGAGAAGTATTGACCAATCAAATTCAAAGGCAGGACAGTTCAAAATACAGTAAAAATGCAGAAAAGAGCTGATTGGTTGAAAAAGCGGGGGCTTGGCTATCCCGGCCAATCAGAGCGCGAGCTACTTGTCCAATTGTAGTCAATGGAGAGATCGGGGCAATGAAATCCCGGCTCTCAGCACCGTGCGGCATGGAGTATGATTAAAAAAATCATTTTTATTAAGTGTAAAATATTATCTGAAAAAGAGCTGAAACCTTCTATAAACATACATCAATCAAATCCCTAACAATATGTTTGTTGCCGAGACCGGCGCTACATCAGAAATTGGGATATAGAGAATTGCCGGGAAATACAGTAATTCAAATTCTTTAAGCTCTTCTCATTGGTCGGCAAAAAACAGCCAATCAGAATAGGAGTGACAGTGAACCATTATAACCTATGGAGTAGTGTTGAGCAATCAAATGAAAAGGAGGGACAGTTCAAAATACAGTAAAAAAGGCAGAAAAGAGCTGATGGGTTGAGCCCAGGCGGCAGATATGAATCCACCAATCATATGTAGTGCGTCTATTTTGAGTGGAGAAAGAAGGGCGCGATAGAAGGGCGCCCTAAAAGTTATTACTGTCTATGGGAAATATTCTAGTACTGTGATTGGTTGGGGGAAGAGGGTCTCGTCCAGCTTAGCCAATCAGCGGCTGAGCTACTTCTCATAGAGTTCTATGGGGAAAAGAAATGCAGAGCGAGCTCTTTTTTGTGATTGGCTAAGTTAAAAACAGGCGCGGTTATTTGGGCCAATGGGAGAGCGAGCAACGCTCTTATGGGTTTTATAATGCAATCTATAATAAAACTGTACATGGCAGAAATCAAATGTTAACTCTCATTAAGTTGTACCGATCTCTATATAAAAATAAAAATAATATGGCGGTAACGAAAACAAACAAATAAATATGAATTCAATGAATTAATTTTTATTTCTTTATTTTCGTTACACCCATATTATTGATCATTGGCTAACGAAAATAAAGAAATAACAATGAATTTATTGAATTAATTTTTTTTTTTTCGTTACCCCCATATTATTGTTCATTTTATATACACATCGGCACATCAGTCTTTTGTCTGAAAGATCAGATAACACACAAGCTCTCACACTGCCATGACCTACTGTTTACATTAGCTCAGAAGCTTCTCAGGACCTCAGAGGAGGTAATTTATTTAATCTAGACTGATAAACAGAGACGTCTGAATACACAGAGTTCATATGCTAATTACAGACATCTTGACCAGGAAGTGACAGAGCAAAGTAGCATTATTTCATTCATGCTTCCTATGAATCTTAGAGATGAGACAACCCCTTTAAATGTCTTCTAGTTCATCTCAAAAAATTTGTATAATTGAAAATGAAGGGGGTTCTCCATCTTTTTATTTGTTATAGGGCTCACAAATGTATTCTGTTAAACCTTGTAATTCATATTGTAATGAGACTATACAATATATGGGTTTCTCTATTGGACTTAAATTATTGATATCAACTATCTTTTCAGTGATATTCTAATTTTTTGAGATGCACTAGTAAGTTCATTTGCTTTAAAATGGGTTTGATTCCAGCGTGGCCAAGATGTGTATAGAAATTTTTATATTCTCCTTGTCTTCATTTGGGTATTACTCTGGTTTCCTTCCATAGCTGAAAAACATACCTATGTTCTGTACTGTACTAATGCGCCAAACATGTATAAAGGCTATAGATAGGCTGGACGTAAAAGAAGAGTCATTAGAATAGCATGCCAGTGAATAGAAACTATGGTAGCGATCTTGCTTGGTGGACCACAGATCCCAGCAAGACCTGTGCTGTGCTGCCTGTTGCTGTATGTAGAATAAAGGCTGAGAGCAGCAAAAATACATTTCAAATTTATTGTAGTAAAAATTAAAATTTAAAAATCTGAACAACATCATCATTGGGTTATTTAAAGAGAACCTGTCACATAGTTTTTGCCCCCCTTGCTGAGGACAGAACAAGGTAGTTTCAGACCTGCTGTTTCCAGTATTGTGTCCCTTAATCTGTGAGATGCTGTAGTTTTTGTGTATTTAATGCTCAAATCTGCAGTTTTCAGCAAGAAGAGTCATTCGAAGAGTCCTTCAGAGAGTCAGTTTTTTCAAACCCTGCCCATATAACGCAAGCTCCGCCCACCTCAACTGACAAACCTATTACTTTGAATAGGCAGAAACATGTGAATAACTGTCAGTGGGCGGAGCTAGCCTTTGGTGGGTGGAGCTAATGAATAAGATTTGAGGGGTAAATGCTCTAAAACTGCTGCATCTTACAGGACACAGTTCTGGGAACAGCAGGTCTGACACTAGCTTGTGCTGCCCTCAGCAAAGGGGTCATAACCTATGTGACAGGTAATAATAATAATAACAGGTTCTCTTTAATGTAAAATTAATTTCAGATTCTATTAATTTTAAATAGATTTTAAAGGAGATATTTTTATATTTTTGGGATGTTATATATTTTTATATTAATTTTATATGACGACATTTTTCTATGAAATTGAAATAATTTATATAGTTTGAGAATTAGCATAAATTACTTTTATAATTGGTCTGGTGGAAGTTGAGAAATATTGGACATTTTTGCCCCTTACAGCAAATCCAGCTCCACTTCGACTCCTCAGGCTCAGGCAGAGCACATTGAGAAAGGTCTGTACTGTTCTGTACTGTAGCTTTCTATACTGTTCTGTACTGTAGTTTTCTATAAAATTGCCACTTGAGTATGGGGATCTTTGGATGTATAATAACATGTGTAAGTAATACCAGACTGAATTCATTGTATTTATTACAAATGCTGAGAAAAATGGGTATCATGCCTTAGAAGCTTTTAGGCTTGATAGTCTGTTAAAGCATGGTAACAGACTTCAAAAAATGCTAATAAAATCTTAGACATTAGATATTCTTTAAAAAGGATCCTAGTTATTTGTAACATGATTTAATAGGCACAAGAATGTGAACGCCCAGTGGCAAAAGTAATGTACACCCTAACACGAAACGCATAAAGCTTTGTAATGAAATAAGACAGTTTAAAAACTCTTTGCAACTGGAGGAAATTCCCAAGAAACCAACTAATTGGACCCAAGAGATATGCTAAACAACATCTAGGTACATGCTGTAAGAGATATGCTGCAAAAACTACATGTTATTTTATTTTAATAGATAATTTTAGAAAATTGTATTGCCAAACTATCCAGAAACTTTCCTCCCTTGTGGATAGTTTAATATGAATTTTGAATCAGTTCTCTGCATTTTAATACTGTGTAAGTTTTACATAATGTGATAGTAAGGAACGAGAACAATGAGCCAGTCATTATGGGGGAGAAGATTGTCCTTCCTTATTTCTTCCATTCTCCTCATGCTCTTGGTCATTGGATGGACCTTAACTAGAACTTTTTGGAGATATTGTTTTTTTACTTTCACCTTCAACCATGGCCACCTCCGACCATCATAGGGATATGTAAATATGTATATAGCTCGTACAGGATGAAAATGTATAGAATGACAGAAAGACATAAATAGAAGATGTCTGTTTTTGGTGTATCAATATGTATGAGGCAGAAGCAGCTTTTTTTGGAACGATCTTGTTTTGGATGCAACTAGCATTTCTGGACAGAGCACTCAGAGAAAATTGCTTCACTTGGGAAATATAGAAAAAGTAGAAGGGTCACTGAATTAAAGGGGTTGTCTCACTACGAAGATTAGCTTTCAACATGTTGGGAACACTAAATAAAGATGTTTTCCAAATATATTGAATTGTTCATTTTTTTTTGTTAAGGAGATACAAGTGGTTTTATCACCTTCTGTGCTCTCTCTGGTTTCCCAAGTGACCGACCTGTGTACTTCTCCCCCCCTACTGTTGGTTATATCTGATATCAGGGAGTGACTTCATCACACAGTTCTGGGGCAGCACAGAACTCCGGACAGTGAGAGCTTGTTTGTTATCTGATCTTTCAGACAAAAGTCAGTAATTACTGCTGTTTACTTAAACTCAGAAGCTTCCCTGCTCCTGACAGCATGAGATTCATCTTATTAGCAGAAGTCTGAATATACAGAGCTCATATGCTAATTGCAGACAGCTTGACCAGGAAGTGACAGAGCCAAGCAGCATTATTTCATTCATGCATCCTATGAAACATTAAGATGAGACAACCCCTTTAAGCTGCAAAATATGGCAAATAAATAATTTTAATTTCCAGTGAAGAATAGAACCGGCCTCTTTTTTGGATGATGATTGCCTTTTCTAGCATGCCTATCGATAATGCAATCACTAATTCCTCTGTGGTTGAAGTCTCAAATTATCTTTGACACTCAAAGACAGGTGGTGGATCCTTTGGGTTAGCCCGAGCTGTGAACCCCACAAAGCAGCGAAGTCTAGGTAATCCCCCGGTTTTCAGCCTTTAATCTCTTGTACTATGGATCTGGACTTCACACTGCAGGGAATTCCCAGGTCACTACCTTAAACATAGTAATTCGTATTGATCACTGACATGCAAGGGTGGTGCCAAAGGTAGAGACAGAGACATAGTTCGGAAAATAGCACAAGGACAGGTCAGATTCAGCACTTACATACACCGGGAGACAGGCTAAGGGACATTTTTGAGGGTGGGGGGCGAGGGCGGGCAGCTGCCTGGCGTGGCACCCGCCTTAGGAAGGAAGGGAGCATAAAGTCCAGTATTGCCGCCAACCACCCATTGACTTCATCAGTCTGGGCGGCTGGCATCTCTCATTTTAAAACAGCCATGTAGAGTTTGCAGCTGCTCACTAAGGGCCACATGTATGAAAACAGTTTAGGTCTAAAACTCACTTTGTTGCCCCTAGGTTACTATGGGCAAAAAAGTGAGTTTTTAGACCAAAATTGTTTTCATAAATGTGACCCTAAGTGTGCAGGAGTGGCATCCCAGCTCTCCAGGGAGAAGAAAGGTATATTTCATACCATGTCTGTCTTCTCCATCATTGTTTTCACAGTGTTTTATGAGCGCTGCATGTACAAATCACCAGGGAGCCTTTAGGCTCTCTTCTTCTCACTCATGTGGTCATGTGACCACCAAGGCTTGGTGACCAGAGAAGCTGCTGGGTCTTATCAGACTCAGATCAGCTCAGAGCTGACTCCAGGTGTTGTATTTCCTTTGTAACTGGGTCTAATATATGAGCTCCAATTACTCGTGAAATCAGCAAACAACAAAAAAGTTAGTGAATCCTGTCATCGCTGCCATGTTTCCAGTTTTACTACTTCCTGCCCCAGGCACAAAGTAGTAATACCACCATATTTGTACATCTTATGGCCTTGTTTTTACAATGTAATAGGCTGTATTAACAGTTGCCCCCCTAGTGTTTAAGCCCCCCAGTAGGACTCAAGGTTAAAGTAAAAAAAAAGTTTTAAAGTGTAAAAAAAAATATTAAAATTAAGGAGTTCAGATCACCTCCTGTTGCCATTTTACAGGTAAAAAAAATAAAACAATTAAAAGTTATGGCTCTGGGAAGGCGAGGAGGAAAAACAAACATGACAAAAAAAAAATAGGCTACTGCGGGAAGGGATTAAAAGCAAGGTGTAATTTGTCAGGTGGCATTGTTCATCTGAGGTATTTACCTAATTGTTTATTATTATTATTATTTATTATTATTATTATTATTATTATTATTATTATTATTATTATTATTATTATTAAAGATAGATAGATAGATATGGAATAGATAGAGAGGGAGAGATAGATAGATATATAGATAGTTGCAATGCGGAGCTTTTTCTTTATCTAGCGTATTTTTGTTAATAATAATAATAATAATAATAATAATAGGGTATTCCATCTTTGCCAGGTGGACTATATATTCCCTTTTTCATCATGGCTGCGGCTGCTTCCAACTTTTCCAGCGCACACGCGCTGATGTTGTTTAGTTAGTAGTGCTGGTTACTATGGATGCCGTGTAGGGAATTCCGTTTATGCACAGTAGATGTGTCACTATAGACGCATTTGACTGCTTTTCCCTTACTACCAGCCTTGCCGCTTTCATTTCCGATCATGCACAATACATGGTGAAGGACGCCGTTATGGTTTATTCCGATTAGGTGAGCGTATTTGGTTCCCACCCCCTTATTTATATTATCTTAATTTTCCCCCTTTTTATTGGTAATATTAATTATGTTTAGTGTTGCCTCTTAATATTATACACTATATGTACTGAATTTGAACAATTTGATGAGGGATTTATTGATTAGGTGGTATTTTGTTGTTTGATTGTTTGTAATTACTTGTAAATAATTATGTCTATATATATCTTGTGAGTTGCACTGTTAATCACTTGAAGACGGCTCTGTGAGAGCCGAAATGTCGGTTTTGTAGCATGTAGAAATAAAAACACTTAGTTTTTTTCAACTTCTATCTTGTGAGTGCTGCAAATTTTTCTTATTTAGATAGATAGCTAGATAGATAGATAAAATAGAAAAATCCACAGCACTCCAAATTGATTATGAAAGTGAAAAAATCGGTGCTTTATTCACCCATCAGCAACGTTTCAACTCCACAATGGAGTCTTTTTCAAGCAAAAAAGACTCTATTGTGGAGTTTAAACGTTGCTGATGGGTGAATAAAGCACCGATTTTTTCACTTTCATAATCAATTTGGAGTGCTGTGGATTTTTCTATTTTGTTAATTTGGTTTTTTTGGTCGAAACCTTTCTGCTGGCACCCAATTTTCTGTGGTGTTTTGAGTGCTGCATCAATCTTTTTCAATTTGTAGATAGATAGATAGATAGATGAGATAGATAGATATGGAATAGATAGATAGATATTAGATAGATAGATAGATAGATAGATAAATAGATAGATTGATATGAGATAGAAAGATATTAGATAAATAGATAGATGTCTGCCCCTCACCTTCTGTCTCTTCACCCCTCCCCTGTAGATTGTAAGCCCTCGCGGGCAGGGTCCTCTTTCCCTCTGTACCAGTTGTTAGTCACTTATTGTCACTTTGTAATTGTTTGACCAATGTTATTTATGTACCCGCCTGAAATGTACAGCGCCCTGGAATCAAGGGCGCTCCAAAATAAATGATGATAATAATAATAATAATAATAATAATAAATAGACAGATAGATAGATATGAGATAGATAGATATCAGATAGACAGATAGATAGATAGATAGATAGATAGATAGATAGATAGATAGATAGATATGAGATAGATAGATATGATAGATAGATAGATAGATAGATAGATATGAGATAGATAGATATGAGAGAGATAGATATGAGATAGATAGATAGATAGATAGATAGATATGAGATAGATAGATAGATAGATATGAGATAGATAGATAGATAGATATGAGATAGATAGATATGAGAGAGATAGATATGAGAGAGATTGATATGAGATAGATAGAGAGATAGATAGAGATAAGATAGATAAATATATATGAGATAGATAGATTTGAGTTGTTTTCTAACTGCACATACATCCTCAGGAGAGACAAGAAAGCAGAGAAGGGGGCAAAAGGCAGAGCATAGGAGGAATAAACAATCATTTACAGTAGCTGTAGGATGATTGTACTCCTGATGAAATGTCAGTTCTGACGCGAAACGCGTAGGGATTTTATTGGTTTTATAAAGAGGAGGCGAGATTCTTTCCCTCCACAAGTTTAATATACCGCTTTTTAACATTTTTAGCCTCCGGAGTAAAATCCTAGATTCTAAGTCTCACGAGCAACGCATGTCCCCCTTTTTTTCCTCTGACCGGGATCGTCTTTTATTTCTTCCTGCACTGTCCGGGCTCAGCCAGTGCAAGCAAAGGACCGTAGGCTGCCGTGCTGTGGAGCTACGAACAGAGCTCTTTAAAAAGTAAATCCACACGAGTGTTGTGCTTCTATTGGAATTGCACAACCGACATAGGTGAGCATATATCTTTCACCTGTGCTGTAATATACTCATCTTAACAGACTTCACTATTGTGCGCCCTTCCTGTCTCTCTTTTTCCACATTTACCTCCTAGATAGATAGACAGACAGACAAACAGACAGACAAACAGACAGGGAGGGAAACAGACAGATAGACAGACAGACAGACAGACAGATAGATAGATAGATAGATAGATAGATAGATAGATAGATAGATAGATAGATACCCCTATGTACTATATGCTATATACATCTCAACATCTTTTCCAGAGACAATTATTTCATAAGGACATGGATTTCTCTAGACTTTATAACTTATATGACTTGATTTGAAGTAATACCAATATAGACTCATTAGCTATACAAGCAAATTTGCATCTGCTTCAAACATCTGTGATTTTCTGTTAAATGTATAATATTTCTTTGAATTTACTTATAACACGTTTTTTTCTGTCTTTTAAAAGAAAAAAAATCTGCATTTCAATCATGCGCACCAAACGTGAACTTGATAAAATGTTACACACAGCATGAGGCTCGAAGTGTATCAGTAACATTATTTGTCATTAGAAAATTGCACAAGATAATCACGTAATCATAGCATTTGAGTAAAATTAAGAGACAAGGATAAAAGATTATAGATAAAATGCTGAAAACTTGGATAACACTTAACATTTCTTCCCGAGGGAAAAATGTTTCACAGAAGGATGTGTAAAGTGATTTATAAGTTTAACTTTTTCTTCTGATGTCTAATTTGCTCTTTCTAGTTAGAGTTAAATTGCTTATACATGCACATGGGGAAATGACGAGAGGAGGGAGCCTCATATTTTAATTAAGAAAGATATGCAAAATGGTAATAGAGCAATTCAAATGCATTAGACACCTTCTAAATCTCCAGCCGTAAATTCATCTGTCTAGCGGGGCAATCTCTATTTGAGATCTTTATTTCAAAGCAGTCTAGTAACACTGGGAAGTGTCCTAGAATAATTTACTATATCATGGTTTTTAACGGTGTGATAATTGTTACCATTTCACTCGCAGCTCCATTTGTTCATTAGTAGTCATCAGCTACAACACAAATTCATGCAATATAATGTAATTAGTTAAATCTGCCTCTGTTATGGTTTTGAATATCAGCCTATCTGCTCATTTTCAGACCTGTAAGTCATCAAAAATATGGACAACTTGCAACCATGGCAATAGAACATAAGGAGGAGCACCCAGCGATCAGCTGATCCTAAAATTTTGTCTACAGATGCTCTATACACTGTACCTACCTACTTACAGGGGCTATAACTTGAAAGGGGTTTTATACCTACCTAGAGATGGCTACCTACCTACAGGGGGCCTTTATATCCACCTACTAGGGGCCTTTATATCTACCTACCAGGCCTATATACCTACTTAGAAGGGGTTTACCTATCTACCTACCTAGTCTTGGGGGTGTGCCTACCTACTATATTGAGGGTTTACTTACCCATTATATGTAGACAAAAAAGAAGATACAAGTTTGGAACATAAACAGGAGAACTTTTACGGTTTGGGGCACAAAAGGGGTCATTATAAGCATTGGGGGCACTATAAATGGGGAGTTTGTATAGAGGTGGGAAATAGTAGGGAAAAGATGGAGAAGAAAAGGGAGAGAAAATAACTTGTCAAAGAAGGGAACAACTCATTAGAGAAGATGTCTCCGGTGAGTCCCTGCATGTAAATTTACTGCAATCACTTACATGTGTGCAGAGCACATGCCCACAACTGGTATCTATCACTGTATGGTCACTGTTTGGCTGTAATATTGGTCGTAGTGTAATGGTTTTTATTCAGTAATTTTATTGTGTATTATTCAGTGGGACCCCACCATATAATAACAATAAACTAAAACAGCAGCATAAGTGGCAATAATTAAAGAGGACCTATCACCTCCAGACAATCTTATAAAGTAATAGAAGACTAAAATATAGGCACTTTCTGAAATATGTTTCAATACGAAAATGAAAGTATTTCACCTGCAACTCAGTTTTTTTTTAAAAGCGCTGGACCTTTAAGACAGGACTAAAGTCAAGCAATGATAGATTACTATAATGGCAGCTTGACCCTTTCTGCTGCTGAGCTGCTGAGAGTCCACTGTGCAGGGGGCTGCCTGTAAGTCTGTACCATCTGTGTGTCAAGATGATTAAATCAGGTGTGGAATCTATCTTTTATCCACTCCTTATCCAATTAAATGCCCCCCCTCCGAATTATATTATTATTATTGCTGCCGGCAGCCAGAGCTCGAGAAATATGACCGACACCTTCCGTTTCGGACATGAGATCTGAAGTTTAATCACAGTAAATTACATTCCAATAGAACTTTTTAATCACATGACTATTCTATCACCACATGATTGGTTAATTGGCGGTCGCTAAGAGACAAGTTATAATTTGCATGTACGTATGAAGCATTAGCTGATATGATACATTCCGAAGCTCTCCTCTGTATTATCTGGGGGGAGGAGGAAGTCCTTGACTTTCTTGGTTCTAGCAGACACTGCATCTGTCTCAAGGAAAGCTGTGTGAGAGATATCTGATACTTCGATAAGGATGTATAGCAGTAAAAGCAGTTTAACAAACTATCTGATGAGCTTAATAAGAATATAATGATGAAACAGACTTCTGATGTTTTTTCCTTAAATTTCCAACTTGACAGTCCCCCCTAAAAACATCAAAATCTGTTCTAATGCTCCCCCCTAGAGCGGGAATGATGATTGATGCTCTTCCCTAAACTGAACATGTTATAGACAGCAGGGTGAACAGGTGGAGCGGGTGTTGAACCCACTGAACCACTGTCAGGCTTGCTCCAAGGGGCGTAACCAAGCAACCGCCGGCCTCCTCCCAGAGCCTTTGATGGTAAGGATGAGAGTTGACCACGTCCGCCAGGTGCCACCTCAGAGTAGTCCCCGGCAGAGGCATCAATGGATTGTTTACAATCTCATAACCCTCAATGATTCTGGAGAGTCATGATGGAGGTGGCGCTTAATTGTTCAGCTATACCTTGTAAGGCATCTCGGGTGTAATTATTAAACCTCTTATTCTGCCACAGATATACGTTAGAGAAAGTCCCTGAGAGGTTGTGAGAGCAGTCTCTTGCATAAGCTAATGGTAGACAGTGAACTCGCTGACATTAAGTTCCAGCATGTGCCAGTTGCATGTAGAGAGGATGCAATGGAGTTGCTTAAGGTACAGTTTTAATGAAGTTACCTTGAAGAACTGTATGCCATGCGGTCAAAACACAATGCTACATCACAGTGAAGATGAGAAGTCTGCTCACAAGATGGATGACAGAGAAGAACAGGAGGTGATGTGAAGAGAAAGGGGAGGAGACGAGGAAAACAATGCATTATGGGAAAATTAGTTAAAGGAGCAGGAATGTAAAAACAATAAAACCTTTAGCCAGAGGTGGCAGCATCACATAATATAAGAAAACATAACATTGCATAGTAAATATATGAAGCTGTTACAGCATACTCCCCGTCTGAAATCCTTGGATTTCACTACACATAAACCAACATAATGTAAATTTCTTTCTGTTGTAGAACGATGATTCTGGAACCTGAAAGACAAATGCAAAAAACAGACAACAATAACTGTAAAACAGATGATCAGGAACAGTTCAATGGTAAATAATCCCTAGCAGGATGTTCAGGAAAAGTCCGGTGATGAGCAATTGAGTCAATGTACTTGAAAAGTTCCTTGTAGCGTGACTCATTCCTCAATGGGTAACAGGAGGACAGTCTCAGATACAGGCCTGATGAATGTCTTGTAATCTCCTTGTCGTGTGATGGTCACTCCGACCTTACGGACTCTACCATCCTCGCTGGGAAAAACCTTTGAAATGAGCCCCATGGGCCAAGAATTTCTCTCTACTTTCTGGTCCTTCATCAGAACAAGATCTCCTACCTTTAGGTTTGGTTTAACTTGTTGCCACTTTCTTCTTCCTTGGAGAAGAGCCAGATACTCTCGTTTCCATCTGCTCCAGAAGCAATTGGGGAGTGCTGAAGTGTTTTCCCCAGTTTTAGATGTTACCAGAGGAAGGGTTTTTCATGGACTGAGACAGATTGAGCTTCTGATGGGAAGTTGCTGGAGTGA
>JAODAL010045871.1:0-31507 GCA_025379985.1 Phyllomedusa bahiana | reverse complement strand
CCTTTTTGGGGCGCGTTTTGCCGTTGCAAGGGTTGGTGATGGCCGGTTAAATTCCCTTGCGGGTTGATGTGTGAGTGAGGGGACGCATGTGACCTGCCTTGGGGTTGATGTGGGGGGAAGCATGTGCCTGTCCTTGCGGCGATGTGGGTAGAGGGGGAAACAGCAGGTGCTGTTTGCAGGTCGTGTGTGATTAAGGGGGGAAGCAGGTGACCTGCCCTTTGGGTTGGGTAGTGGGTGGGTCACAATGTGACCTGCCCTTTGATTGATTTTGGGGGGGGCACGTGTGCCCTGCCCGGGGTTGTGTGTGATAGAGGGGAGCAGCTGTGCCCTTTCCCCTTGCGGTTGAGTGGGAGCAGAGTGTACCTTCCTTGCGGGTTTTATTGGAGTAAGGGGGGCAGCAGTGGCCCTTCCTTGCAGGTTGGAGTGGGGACGCAGTGTGACCTTCCTTGCAGGTGATGTTGGGTGATGGGACCCCCAGTTCCCTGCCCTTGCGGGGTTGAGTGGGTCACGGGGACCTGTCCTTGCAGGTTTGAGTGTGATAAGGGGAGCAGCAGTGTGACCTGTCCTTGCAGTTGATTGGGATCCAGTTCCTTCCTTGCGGGTTGATGTGTTGATAATAAAAGGGGTGTGACCTGTCCTTGCAGGTTGATGTGTGACTATAGAGGGAGGAGCAGTCTTATGCTAACCTTTTCATAATAACCTTCTGTTTAAAATTTTTTTTTTAAAAAATTGAAAGGGGGGGTTTTGAATTTTAAATATTTTTGACATTTTTGTTAAACTTTTTTTTTCAACATTAACCTTTTAGAGTCTGGTCACATTGTATTTTATCGTGTCTATTTCACGCCAAAATACATGCTGAAATACGCCCCCCCCCAAAGTGCAGTCACTTTTTTCCCAAAGTAAGTAAAATTGGCTTTTTTGATGACGCTTTTTACTCTTTTTTTTTGCCCACCTGAAAAGAACTGAATTCATTTTTTGCGGGGGCAAATAATTAAGCATAGGAGGCAGTTATCAGCCTTGGGCCATCGCGTGTCGTAATCGCGTTGAAATTCTGCACTTGAAAGCACGTAATTTCAACAGCGCAACGAACACGCTTTGCAGCTCGTACATGTGCGTGGGCAGGAGGCTGTGTGAATTCCCCTTCTAGTCCTAGGGGACTTAAACCTGTGATCACTTGACAGCTTGTCCTATATACTACAGTCCTAGTGCACTGCAGTATATAGGTTTTTAGATAACAAGTGGTGGCATTGTAATCCTAAAGTTCTTTATGTGTTAATTGAATTGTCTTTGTCATTTCAGTTCTTTCCCGCTCGATGTTTACCGCAAGGTTTCCTGATCCTTCACGGCCCAATTGGTTAGCAGTCGCCCTCTGCTTTGGGACCTCTGTGGGTCTCTGGGGTCTGGTGAGTATGTTACTTAGTAGGTACAGTCATATGAAAAATTTTTGGGCACAAAACCTATTAATCAAAATTTTTATTCTAAATATTTGGGGTGTTTGAAAACAGCCATTTCAATTTGATATATTAATAACTGATGGCCCACGTATATTCCGGATTAATAGGTTTATTGGTACTAACCACAAAATGTGCATATTAGTTATTAGATATATCAAATTGAAATGGCTGTTGCAAATACCCAAATATTTAGAACTAAAAATGATTTAGATTAATAGGGGTGCCCAAACTTTTTCATATGACTGTATTAGGAACAGGATTTTGAAAGGGGCAGAACTATGTGGAGAGGAAGAAAGCCAGCAATGGAGGTAAAGGGTATGTTCACACAGCATAATTGTGGGCCGTACTTCGGGGCATAATCGCGAAAAGTCGCCCGCAATTACGGAAAAATCATTGAAAGAAAATGAAACCCCGGCTTTCCCCCCTACGCCGGTAGGAAGAAGTGACTTGTCGCTACTTCCCAGCGCGACAACAAGAGTGAGGGGCCCCGGCATAAGACTTTAGAAATACCGCTGGTTTTGCGCAACTTCTAAAACCCTTGTCATATAGCAGACGCACTGTTCGGGGCAACCCCGTGTGAATTCATCTAAGGCAATATTCACAGGGCTTAAAGCCGAGAAATTGCGGGACTTTTTCGCCCCAAATTACCCCGGGCGTCGTGAAAGGCGGGGGGGGGGGGCCCGCAGTCGCCACCCCATAGACGGGGGGAAAAAGAAAAAGGGGGGAGAAGAGACGGAATCCATAGTCCTCTATGAGAACTGTGGATTACCGTAATGACTGGGACGGATTCCAGCCGTACTGCAGCGCAAATACAGCACGCAGTACGGCTCCAATCAGCGCCCAAATAAGCCGTGTGAACGAGGCCTAAGGCAATGATGATAAATCTCCCTCCAATTCATTTGATACAGTGGTTATCTTAATGAGATACTATGTGAATCTGCCTGAGCCCATACTACTGGTATAGCTCCAGCATTTCAGGGCTGGCAAAGCCTTCATCATGGAAGCTCTTGCCTCTAGTTGTTCAGATTTTTACTCCCCAGAACATGAGGAATGCAATGTTTTTAGTGATCACATGAATTAAAACCCCTTGTTATCACAGCATACTTCTAATTACAGTAGTTGGGTAGCAGATCAGCTTGGGCTGCTGTTCACATCTGTGTAGTCATTTGTTGTTGTTTTTTTTTTTTTTTTGCATGGTCATAGGGGCAAAAAGACAAAAACGATGGATTGCAGAACAGCACTTGACAGACTGCATTACTTAGAATGTGTTTTGTCAGGATCCGTTGCAGTGCTGCATGTTGTGCTATTTTTGCCATTAGTAATGACAGCGTTGACCATGAAAACCATAAACACGATTCTAAGCATTTTAAATGGGTTTTTCTCAAAATGGGTTTTACAAATCCAAGGGAGCTTAACTCCCCTTCCTGGTTATATATGCTCTGCTATTCCCGTTTTTGGGGGTCCCCGGGGGGGGTGACCTGCACCCCCGGGCCCCATTTACATGTCGTTATCCCCCCGCGGGGTATTGTGCGGCGGGGGGAGGAGGCTAATCCCTATTTTCTATGAAAACTGGGATTAGTAATGCTGGGAAGTATCTCGACCATACTGAGCGCAGAGGGGGCGAAAAAGGACCAAAAACACCCCCTTTTTAATCAGTGAACTAGCCTTAGGTTGTAGCCCTTTTATATTGGGATTTACAAACCTCTGGCTCGTCACTGAAAAGGTCACTGGGGAACACAAACTGAATGCCAATCCTACTGTAAAACCCCACCCCAACTAGGAAGGTGAGTCTGGAGTCCATGTGCCAAAGGCTGTGTGAAATGCCATGGTGAAAACAACCCTTTAATTTATGTACAGGCAACTCCAACCACTTCTATTAGCTATAACACTTCCTCACGTTTGATTATTTTACTAATTGTTTTCACATTTTTCTTTGATACATACAAGTATTTTTATGTTAATTTTTACATTACAAATTAAAGGAGATTTCCACAGTGAAAACTAAAAATAAAGTTAATGTTTTTTTTTTGTTTTTTTTTTTTTGCTTTTTTTTGAACAGCAGAGTGCCCACTGTTGTATTTGGTGTCACTTTCAGTTAGAATTTTTTTTTAATCTCAGTTTCTGGATGAATGTCCACGGATAGGCGCTTAAAATGTGCAGTTTGTACTTTTTTTTTTTTAAATGCATTTTTACGCAATTATAATTTTTTTTTAATTGAATTTTTCTTATAGCTGGTAGCACCAATTACAGGAGGGTTACTGCCCCCAGCATGAACGGCAGAGCTCATCGGTCTTAAGACCCAGAAGCCCCTGTGATCATGTGACCACCGTAGACTGATACAGGAAGCATGAAGGCTGTCTGCATATACGGTGCTCATTGAGCGCTATGTTTACAGCGATCGGAAAGGCAGAGACGACGATAAACCAGCCGGGCCTTCTCTCTGGAGATTCAGGCTGTCGCGGACTGCTGGCTCTCTAACCCATGCAACTGCTAACTCTTCAAGGCGTCATTTGTGGTCCACCTGGACATGTACAGTATATTCTATGGATGGTCTGCAACAGGCTCATTTATGCTTTTATAGTGATCTCAAAAGTGCAGTGTCCAAAGTAGACAACTCCATTAAACTAGGCTGTTTATTGAGACTCCAGTCATTTTCTAGTGTAGTCATATTGCTCTATATTTGTGTTTCTTTTCCAGCTCATCAAACAACACAATGAGGATGTCGCAGAGTATAAAAAGAGAAATGGGCTGCAATGACATAATTTTGTAAGTAACAGATAATTCTTGATGAATATAGATACGTAATTGGCCTTTAACCCCTTTTTTGGTCTTTCGTTAGACGTTCTATAACAATCTTAATCAGAGGAAAGGCTCCGGATTTGCCTTCTCCTGACAGCTTTTTTTTTTTTCCTTAAAGGGGTTTTGCCACAAAGTAAAATTGATGTGGGAAACTTGCAAAACTTACATAATAAACATTTTCACTTTTGATATTATTAAAAATTCTGGACCACTTTTGTTTTTAGCTGCTCTTTAGTGATCGATTGTGTACCGCTCCGTCTCCAGGGGATACGACAAGGCTGAGGCTCCTCAGTCCTGGTCGCACATGCTCAAACAATACTTTCCTTCAGGCAGGCTACTGAGTGTTCAAAACCCCCCCAATAGGGTGTTGTCATTCTACTCCCGTCTCTGGCGCCTTTAGTAATTAGCACAAACAGTGCTAAATAAAATAAAAAAAAGAAATCTAAATGAGGTCCTGTGCATAGATAAAAGAGAAAAAAAAAAATTCACAGGTTTGGATGTTATGAAGGGATTTGAACCGAGGACCCTCGTCGCTGTGAGTTTAAAAACTTTTAGCTCGGAGCTACTCACCAGTGTTTTTCTTGTGCGTGATAATTGTAGGCACAATTATATTTTTTATGAAACATTTTTATTTAATTTTTTTTCTATCTTTTTTTGTTTTGCTTTTTTTTTTAACTTATTTTAAAAATCCCATTAAGGGATAACGAACACCTTTTTTTTTTTTTTCTTTTTTTTTTTTTTAATACTTGGTGATTTATTAGAATACTATTGTATGCTAATACATTAGGTATGAGCCTGGCTGCAGTCAGAGCAACACTCAGTGTGTCCGACACCCCAGGTTTTGCTATACGGCAGCCTGGAAGTCTGATGATTGATACTTATAGCAGGGGTTTCCTTCTTAGGTCGCAAACCATGGACTGCGGCAATCAAAGGGTTAAATGCCAGGAATCGGCTACATCCCTAGCACAGTTACGATGCTGGGAGCCGCAAACCCCTCTGTCTGCAGCAATGTCTTTAAGCATCGCTGCAAACAGACAACCTGCAGTGCCTGCCGTCAAAAGTCGGCGGATGGTCGTTAAGGGGTTAATTCATGCTTGGTTCACATCTGTGTTTGGCTTAATAAAAGAGAAAACAAAGGTTGCCTATTGATTTTAGTGGGGTTTATATACCTTCAGTTTGCTCATGTTTGGCTCTGGTCCATCAGACTTCAGTTTTTTCTTATGTAAAAAATAGTGTGGCATGCTGTGCTATTGTTTCTGTGAAAAAAACAGATATCTGATGGAATGGACGCTTGCTTTTTTATTCCTACAATGAAGTCAATGGAAAACTGATACAAATGGATGGTTATCCACTAAATGGATCTGTCAGTTTTTCTGGGTATGCACAGACCAATTTCAGACATCAGAAGAAAAACAGACGTGTTTTTAATGGAAACAAATACCAGGATTCCTTGTGGATACAATAGTATTTTTTTCTCGGTTTTTGTTTTTTTTTTTTCATCCGGATCGTTTCACAGGTAAGTTTAAAAAAAAACAAACTAAAAAAAAAATATTGGAGGTTCTGCCACTTCACATTTGCTAACGCTTTTGTCCATTTTTTGCTATACATCCATTTTAAAAGGAGATCCGAACACAGATGTGAACCAGTCCTTACATTGTACTTGTTGTGGGATTATGTTGCAGATTCCCCTACAAATATGTAAGATGTGAAAAAAAGTAGCGGATAGAAGTTTGTTTGCTGGATAACATTGGGCCTCATTTATGAAACCTCTCCTTGTTGCCCATAGGAACCAATGAGGTGGGGCTCGCACCTATCAGATATTAATGACAAATTCTATTGATTTGCCATAAATGTCTGAGATGTTTAGGTTGATGAGCTGGATTATATTGATTATGGCGTCACATTACACACCTTCAGTTGTGTTGGGCTCTTCTGTTATGGAGTGATTATATTTTCTACACAGTTTTTATTTGCACTCCCTCTCCACTCAGGTGGCAAATCATGCTTAAATCACACCCAACACAGTTAGACACCCGAGAAAAATATTCCACAGCACCCTCTTCCTTCAATAATCATAAGAAAAAGAAATCGGAGGGAAAGATTTCGAGATGCGCAAACACCAGCACTTGCAAGGTTAGAACGCTTTATCAAGACTATGGGTTCTTAGAGCAAACAAGGACTAAACTTGTTAAAGCTTTATATTTTAATAGAAAAAACTTAGTGCTTACAATAAATAAAATGACTTACATACAACAATTCTGAAATAAAAGGGAGAAAATGTAGAAAATACTGAACACTTACAAGGGTAGATATTCATTTTCCTTGGGGTGAGGAAGAAAATGGAATGCAGCTCAATGAATGATTGAACACCACTCTGTGAACATTGATTTTCCAGTGATATTGCACTTTATAATCTTCCAAGTCGACTCAGATTTCAGAACCTCCCATCAGTTCATTATGGAAATTAGTCTATCCCCGATTGGTTGGTGATATTATACTAAGGGGAAGGACAATGCACATATAAGTATGCATGTCCCATGATCTACCCATTTAATGTGAAATCAGAGTTGTCAGGATAGGATAGCCAGATGGATAGGTGAGGACTGGGTCATTTGTTTGAAGATAATGACTTGATGTTTTTTTTGACTGGGGAAATACTCAGAGATAACCTCTAATCCCAGTAATGTAATTGAGGGTTCTGTTCTTGCTTTTACAACTGGCTAGAGTTAATGGGCCTGTATTAGCTGGTTCTATGACTGAATGTTAATGGCTGTTTGATCTACAGTTCACAGGGGACCAGGGATACACATTGCATTTGCAGAGGGGGTCATATAAGGGCACCATCTAGTCATTGGAATATAGTATATACAATACATGCATGGGTTGTAGCAATACAGGATAAACATAAGTCTGTTACATTACAAATGTAACACTATAAATGTTGGATGAATGTTGGATAAATGTTGGATTTGAACATGCCTGATCTTTTATTTCTGTAGCAGAAAAGCCGCTGCTAAAGGAGTGAGGCTTAGTTCTGTTCCCTTTTTAAAGGGAATGTGTCATCAAAATTGACTTATTGTTTAACTCACCACATTTTTATGTTCAAACACATTTTTTTAAGATTTTTTGGTTATTCTTTTTTTATTTCTTCCATATTACTTTCAATATTGTTTAAATAATTCCTAAGTCTGCAGTTTTCACTGTGGCCATAAGCCTTATATGTCTGACACTTCCTGTCCTATAGAAAAGATCTCAGTTTTCTGCTTCATTATTAACCACAAGCATGTGTCAATCTGCAAAGGAGACACCAGGAGTGAATAGATATACACAGAATCCACAAGTCACATGAGGTGATAGTCACAGCTCTCAGCTCCTCTCCCTGCCACACGGATTTCTTCCCAGGTTCTCACAGCATGACCAGATAAACTCTCATATAGAAGTCTACGGACAGAAAACAGTCTTATGGTTCCCCTATGTGCATGAAGCTGCTGTAAAGTATCACTCTGATGCTGTTAAAGGGGATTTGCCACAAGACAAGTACTGACCTCCATTCTGCCATGAGCGAAAGATGGCGTAAACAATCACACTGAGTAATGTAAGCTGCCAGTGGAAGACGGAGGGGGGAGGGGGAGTGAGGAATCCAAAGGGGGGAGGGTCTCAAAACTTAACGTGAACTATATAAAACAGTACAACAGTGGATTCAATACAGCAAGACACAGAGCCTCAGATGCACTGTCAGGAGAAACCTTATCTGCTAAGCAGTTTATGTAATTTTAAACAAATCATGGAGCTGACAGAGACGCACACAGACACACACAGCCAGAGCACAGAGCCTTGCATAACGGTTTCCCGTGACATGTTCACTCAAATAATCAAACAATTTTACTTGTGAATTCTGTATACAAAGAGAACACCTATTCTAAACAGCAGATTGAAAGCTTCTTCATCAGATAAAGCAGGGATCTTAATAACACCCACAGCTAGTTATTCTGTATACAAAGAAAACATTTGCTACCCGGTGCCTTAAAAAGACCATTCATTCTGCCCGTCATCAGATAAGAAGTGATTCACGCAAGCGCGCCTTTGGCTCCTGGGTCGTGACTAGGGGAAGCTTTTTTGGTAACAAGGGGGGTTGAGAAATGCTGTAGCTCTCAGTTTTCACTTTTTTTAATCACATTTTATTTAGAAAAGTGATTAAGTGCCCATTTTGGAGGTTCCCCCGTCAACATTACATGGTGGCAAAACCCCTTTAAAGCAGTACAAACAAGGCCTAGTGGCAGTACTTGAGAATTATTAAAAAAATATTGAAAGTGATATGAAAAATTAAAAAGAAATATAACCAAAAATTCTTAAAAAATGTGTTTTTACATAAAAACGTGAGTTAAACAATAATTAATTTTTGATGACACATTCCCTTTAAGAATACGTACTGAACACTCTTGTATATGGCAGAGCTGAGAGAAATAGCTTAATTTAGAGGCTGGAACTGACAACACATTTCATGTACTTTTTCATTGCTAAGCGGGTTGTTTACAGCAGATTGACCTCCAAGTTGAACGTTTTAGATGGACTTAGAAATAGCCTAAAATGCACAACAAAATGTGCATACATTACATGTTTTGCTACAGCTCACACCCTATGTATTACAATGTGTAAAGTCCACAACATCCTAACATTAAAGAAATCTGTGACAAAGCAAGTTGCAGATTATCAAATGCGATTTCTTGCTGGGTATGATTGCCTGTTTTTTTTTTTTATACCTTGATGCTTCTTTTTGCACTCCAAATCTGTAACGCTGATGCGACATGTGAACATGGCCAAAATAAATAGCTTGAACATATGTAAATGTTGCATAGATCTGTAGGTATTCATTGATTATTCTTATTTCTTTCAGGTGGATTATTAAACCTTATCGTGATGGATTCTTGTATACTGTTCAGTGCTCAAAATAAAAACTTTCAAAAACTATTGATGATCTGTGAGTTAATCGAACTGATTTTCTTTCTATGTGAATTAACTTGGATATATATAGGGTCTGTGTGTGTGTAAATTAGTCCTGCTGGTGTTATTGGACTGTGCTACATACAGTTGAAACCAGAAGTTTACATCCACTGTGTAAAGAGAAACATATACATGTTTTTCTCTCTATCTGATATGAAATCAGAATAAACCTTTCCCGTTTAATGCAATTAGGAAGCACAATTATTTATATTTTCCAAATGCCAGAATTCCAGGCATTTTTATTACTTTCTGCAGAATCAAAAGTTTACATGCATTTCATTAGTAATTGGGAGCATTGCTCTTAAACAGTTGGTAGGAAATTTGGCCCATTCCTGACAGAGCTGGTGTAACTGAGCCATGTTTGTAGGTCACCTTGCTCACACCTGCCTTGTCATGTTTGCGCATACATTGTCAAGAGGATTGAGATCAGGGCTTTGTGATGGCCACTCCAAAACAGTGACTTGGTTATCCTTAAGCCACTTGTAACCAGTTTGGCAGTATGCTTCTGGTCATTGTCCATTTGAAAGACCCATTTCCTCCAAAGCTTTAACTTCCTGGCTGATGTCTTGAGATGTTGCTTCAGTATTGCCACATAATCTTCTTTGCCTTCTTCGTGAAGTGCACCAGTCCATCCTGCAGCAAAACTACTCCGCAACATGATGCTGCCACCCCTGTGTTTCACAGTTGGGATGGTAATCTTAGGTTTCCAAGCTTCTCCCTTTTTCCTCCAAACGTAACTATGGTCATTATGGCCAAGCAGGTTAATTTTAATTTTGTCAGACTACAGGACATGTCTCCAAAAACGTATGTCTTTGTTCCTGTGTGCATTTGCAAACATGAATCTTGCTTTTATGTTTCTTTTGGAGTAATGGCTTCTTCCTGGCAGAGTGGCCTTACAACCCATGTTCATACAGTACTCGTTTCACTGCGAATAATGACACAATCTTACCTGCTTCCACCAGAATCTTTACAAGGTTTTTTTGCTTTTGTTCTTGGGTTGATATGTACATGTCGGACCAAAGCACGTTCATCTGAGATAAAGAACCTGTCTCATTCCTGAGTGCTATGATGGCCGGACATTCCCATCTTGTTTGTACTTGCTTATAATGGTTTGTACAGATGAACGAGACACCTTCAGGTATCTGAAAATCGCATCCAAGGATGATCCAGACTTGTGCAAGTGCACAATTTTCTTCCTGATATCGTGGCTGATTTCTTTAGACTTTCCCATGATGTTACACACCAAAGCAGTGTGTTTCTGGTGTGCTTTAAAATACATCCACAGTTGTGTCTCTAATTAGCTCAGTTGTTGCCAATAGACCTATCGGAAGCTTCCAAAGACATGACATCATCATATGGGCTGCCCCAAATTGTATAAAATTGTTTAAAGGCATAGTAATCCTAGTGTATGTAAACTTTTCACTTTGCACTGGGTAATAAAATTGCCTTAAAAAATTATCTCTCATTTTTCTGGCATTTGGAAAATATAAATAATTTTGGTAATCCTAAATGACCTAAAATTTCATCTCGGATAGTAAGAAACATGCATATGTGTCTTATTATATAGTGTATGTAAACTTCTGTTTTCAACTGTAGGCTTTTTAAAGAGGTTGTCCAGGAAATATATATATATTTTTTTAATAGAATATTGCTGCCACTTTAAAAAAAAACAAAAAAAAAAAACGCTCCCCTCTCCTCTCACCTTGGATCTAGAGATGTGCTGCCCTTACCCTCCGCTGGGTTCTGTTGAATAGGATGTCACCGTACCGTTGGCTGATGACATTGTTTGGAAGTAAGTTCTCCAAGCAGTGATGTCTGTCAATGGCAAATGATTGCTGCAATCGTAATCGCCTGTCTGAAAGACGATAACAGAAGAACAGTGTAGGGTATGGACAGCACATCGCTGATTCCCAGGGAGAGGTGAGTGTATTTCAACAATGAAGTTATTGTATATAGTTAAAGGGGTTGTCCGGGTTATAAGTAACCAAAGAGCCTTTGGCTTTTTATTCAGAAATCTTGCTCCAAATTCTTTCCTCTATCCTATAACCCTATATATCACAGAGCTCAGCTTCTCTCCCTCTATCATATAACCCTACATATTACAGAACTCAGCTCCTCTCCTCTATCATATAACCCTATATATATCACAGAGCTCAGCTTCTCTTCCTCTATCATATAACCATATATATATATCACAGAGCTCAGCTCCTTCCTCTATCATATAACCCTATATATCACAGAGCTCAGCTTTCTCTACATTACCCTATATATATAAGAGCTGAGCTTTCTCTATCTAACCATTATCACAGAGCTCAGCTTCTCTATTCGTATAACCCTATATATCACAGAGCTCAGCTTCTCTCCCTCTATCATATCCTGTTCTCAGATAGAGGGGACACAAACCACCTGACGGATTTACTTTAAAGGGGTTGTCCAAATGTGTTTTTTTTTTTTTATCACTTAATGCTAGTCCTGCAGTAGAAAAATAAAAAGCTGATACTTCTGTTTCAGCAATGTTGCTTTACACCCTCTTCCCAGGTCGTCCGTTTAATTCCTGGTCCTAGCAGTCAGAACGTAACTGCTTTAGCTGTCACGTGCATTGCCTGACATCACTCTTCGGAGCCCTTCACCTCTGAATGGTGATGTCAGGAGGTCTCAAGCAACCACTGCAGAGGTGACATTGCTACTGCCAGGAACAAGAGGTTGGACAGCAGAAATGCTAGAACTGAGGTGAATATTAGGCTGTTTTTTTTTTTTTACTTTTCTATTTTTTTTTTTTTAATGAAGCAAAAGTATAAAGTTATTAAAAAAAAAAACATGGCAATACCCCTTTTAAAAGTGTCAGTATTGGTGTGAACGAAATATGCATAAATTCATAGTAGCGAGTTTAAGGTTTGTGGAGAATTAATGGTAAGGGCTGTTCTTTAGGTTTTTGGCTAGGTCCCTTTTTCCAGTGAACAGTAATGTTAATCCTACAGTGAAAACACTCTTTACAGTTTTATTATACTTCAATGTACAGAGTTTCTAACTTTGTATAAACCGTTTGGGGGAAGACTTTTTTTTTTCTGTTCCTGCATGACTGTGCCTTTGTGTGACATCCATAAAGATATGGCTTGAGGAGTTTGTGCAGGCCTCTATTTGCTCCACACCGGAGCCCTGACCTTAATGCCATCTATTGCCTTTGGAATGAGTTGGAACACCTACCTATTATGAGACCGACCTTTCAAGGGCACAAATCCCTATGAAAAAACACAACCACAGGGCCTTACAGCTATATATATATCCCAGGTAGCAATGGTGCTTGCTGCTTCTTAATGGCTCAATATTTAACCATGGAGCTGAGAGTATGGCATTGTATTTGTATGTTTTTTAAAATAAATAATGTCCTATTTTTTTGCAAATATCTATGGACACACTCCAAAATCTTGTGGAAAAATTTCCTGGAAGAATGAACGCTGTGTTAGGCTAGGTTCACTCGGCTTAAATGCAGGGCGTAATTACGCCCTGAAATTACGCCGTGTGGCCGGGGGCGGGGGCCCGGCGCCTCGCTGGCCCATAGATTTGCATTACCAGCGGCGCGTATACGCCGCTAGTAATTCACATGTCAATTATCTCCCCCCGCGGCGGATTCGCCGAGCATGGAGAGGAGACGTAATCCATAGTTCTCTATGAGAACTGTGCATTACCGTAATGACTGGGACGTATTCCAGCCCTAATTTACGCACTACGGCGTGTAATTACGGACTGAAATATGTCCTATTTTAAGCCGTGTGAACATAGCCTTAGATGCTGAATGGTGCCCAACACCAAATTAACCAGCACGGCTTTGGAATGGGGTCCTACAACCTGCAAGTCCTACAAGTTGGGTTGGACCTCTACCATAGGTTTAGCTGTAGTATGGTCACCTGAGGGAAGGCTTGGGATTTTGTCAAAGAAGATTTTTGTTCTGGGTTTTAAATTCATGCATAAAATGCCAGCAGCTTGAAGCATTTTCATGATGATTTTTCTACACACATTTTCATCAATCACAAAGTACTTGTGGCTTCTTTGGTGTTTTTTTTGTTTTTTTTAATTCAGTCATAAGGTTTAGTGAAGGATTAGGGGCTGTTTACACGGCAGTGGACAAATACCGGCCGGTATGTGTCCGGTTTTGCGGCCGTCCCCATGGCCGCGGGGGGGGGGGGGGGGCTTTTCTCCCGATGAGCGGAGAACAAGCCCTCCCCCCTCCCATTGATATGCACATGTTCCGTTCGGAAACCGGACGAAAGATTGTGCATGTTCAATGTTTTGTCGCCGGTCCGCCGGCGACAAAACCCGTGCAGTGGGAACTGCTGCACAGGTTTTCCATAGAGCACAATTGTGCTAATTTTCGGCCGGTTTTTCAGGCGGTCTGAAAAACCGCAAACCGGCTGAAAAACCGGCCGAAAACCCGTGCCGTGTGGACATGCCCTTAAAAGACACAACGCATCTTCAATAATAAACACAGAATATCTTGAAATTTGGTAGTTAAATAGTATAAATAAATAGTATCTTTTTAATATTTATTCTGTATAGTTTATTAAATATAGGATAACTATAAGCTTCCCATCAGGATATACTTTCAAGAAAGGCAATTTGCAAGGAGGAATATGTCCTTAAGCTGTTGAAAAAAATGACATGCATGTCCCACACAAATATCTTCAAAGAAAAAGGTAACATTTTCTTTAAACACATTTTTATTTGTTTCTTTACAAGCACTTTACCTTGAGACTGCTGGTTTTTTTTTCGTTTTTTTTTTTTTTCATTACAAACAGCCCCCCAGAATGAAATATATAAAACTGTGTATTTAGGGATTTTTATATCTTACTAAATTGGGGTAAAGTTCCTCCTTAAGAAAAACTCCACCAGATATAGAAGTCTCCGTTCATGCAATGCTTCCTAGGAAAATAGCTCCCTTACAGGACAGAGGAAGGCTATGGGTTTGTTCACATGGCGGTATTTTGACTTAATCCACATGTAATCCTCCCCAAAAAAGCATCAAAAACGACTACAAAATATCTCCCATTAAGTTATATGTAAAATCACATAACCGCCAACAAAGAACTAATGTAAATAATTTGAGGCGTCTCCCGCACCACCCATTATAGGAGGCAAAAAATGTGCCTTGGAAAGTCAGCGTTGTTTCAGTGTCTGAATTCCGGATTTACAATTGCAGAATTGTCCACGAGGAAAAGATGCTGATTCGGCGCTGACATCAGAACCAAATTACGCTGCATGAACATACCCTAATACTACCGCCAAACAACAACCAAAAAACACCTATCTTCATTAAAACACCAAAAATTTTTATTGAAGAAGAATAATATAACATAAATTAAACACAATCACATAAACATAATACAGCTAAAAAAGGTGACATGCTACGGACACAAAACTATCACCTAGGTACCGACATGCTAATTAATCAACAAAAATATATATGACATAAGTCAAATGACATATCAATAGTGACAGTTAAAGCATACAGACCCGGAGATGGCACCACAACACAGCCCCAACGTACGTTTCCTCCAACCCTTGGCTTCGTCAGCCAGACGATTCTTTGTAAAAATTAAACATTTTCAGCTAAAATTGCAGATTGTTGGAAAAAAAAATGTCTTTCATTTCACAGCCTAACACTAAAAAAATGTGTGAAACACCTGTTGGGTCGATATACTCCCTGCACCCCTGGATATATTCATTAAGGGTTTAGTTTCCAATACGGGGTCTTTTTAGGGGAGTTTATTAAGTTTTAGCACCTTAGGGTGTCCGCAAATCTGAAATGGTGCCTAAATAAAGTTGTAATGAAAATGAGACCCCAGAGTCCAGTAGGTGCTCCTCCTATTCTGATGTTAGTGGTGGAGCCAAATAGTGCACTAGGGCCAAATACGAGATATCTCTGAAAACATCAGAATCTGGGGAATCAATATTAATTTTCCTGGTCACATCTACCGTGTTCTCGTGAATAATGGATACAAATAGAAAATCTGCAAAAAAGTGAAATTTGGAAATTTCAACTCCACTTTGCTTTAATTCCTGTGAAACACCTAATGGGTTAATAAACTTCCTAAATGCTGTTTGAATACTTTAAGTGGTGTAGTTTCTTAGATAAAGTCATTTATGGGAGTATCTAACATACAGGCTCCTCAAAGCCACTTCAGAACTGGACTGGTCCCTAAAAAAATGTATATAGCAAATTTTTTGAAAATGTGAAAATAACTACTACAGTGGACATATGGTAGATGCTAGTTATAAACTATTTTGAGTGGAATAACTCTCTCTCTTACACTGAGAAATTTTTGAAGTTTGAAAAACTTTCATTTTTCTAATTTTTCACGATACTTTGATCTCTGAATCACTTGGATAGGTAAAAGTGTCAAAAAGTTATTCGCACATAAAGTGATACACATCAGATTTAAAAAATTGGGCTCTGTCAGAGAGGCCAAAACTGGCTCCGGCGGTAAGGGGTTAATGGAAGTCTAGGGGGGTAAAGTTTCTCTCCAAAGACGAACAGATGGCACTAGTGACTCAACTCTTTCTTCCACATTAACATACAGTGAAAAAAAAAACACCATCAGAGATGGTGTCTCAAACATGCTTTAAAAGGCAACTATTGTTTCCAGCATTTTCCAGTAGTTTTTGAGAGCTTGCATTGAAAGCTTCTGAGGCTGTAGACGAAGTGACTGGTGAAAACTGGCCACGTGCTCATGAAACTTTAATGGCTCCATTTTCTATGGTTATTTCAAAGGGCTTCTATAGAAAAATATATGGAATTTTGAACTGGACTCTGTATGTGCAGCAGTACTTTTTTGTTAGTGGAGATATTCTTTTTTTAGGTTTACTGCAGATGTAAACAGAAGTAACAATAGCATCCCCAATAAATTCACGCCTAAAATGTTTACCTTTCTGTACGGATTTTAGATGCAGACAGAAAAACCGAGTGGAGCATCTCTTAATGCGGATTAGCCCTATTTCAGTGGGGATAATCAATGAGTAAGCGGACCGACCGAGAATTGTGCACATTTGAAGTCGACATTGGAAAGCTCAGTGTTGCCTACACCGATATGCACATTTCCCATTTAAAATGATGGGACGCGGATTGCAATTGGATTGAGACACAGAATACAATGTGGATTGCACATATAAATTTGTCGTGTAAACAAACCCTTTCTAGGCAAGTCAAAGACTTTGGGTTTGGCTAAGTTTACTGCGGCCATATGTTCTTTTAGGGTATGTTCACACAACTGATTTGAATGCTGAAAATTTCAACATCAAATCCTCATCGGGAAATCCTTGCCCCCCAGCACAGATTTCAGAAGAGGATTTGATGCTGATTTTCAGAGGCAGATTTTCAGACTCCTATATACGATAATATGAATTGAGGAATCCGCGTGGAATCCACCTCAAGAATTGACAAGTCAATACTTTTTCAGTGCTGAGGAAAATACGAAGCTGATGTTCCATAGGAAATAATGTAAGGCAGATTGCAGTCGCATTGGACGCTGATTCTAAGGCAGATTCAGCCCCGAATCCAAATTTGTTGTGTGAACATACCCTTATGGTGCATTAATATGAAGCAGGTCTGCTGCAAAATCCACAGCTAAATCCATGACAGAGAAATGTTGTAAAAAAATAAAGACATTTAAAAAATGATGCCAATCTGCAGTAGACATATGGTAGATGCCAGTTATAACCTATTTTGTGGTGAATCATTATCTGTCTTGCACACAGAAATTCCACAATTATCGTTTGGATGGACCAAAATTTCTTACTAACTTAAAGCACAATATGTCACGAGAAAAGAGTCTCTGAATGACATGGATAGGTGAAAGCATTAAAAAGTTATTCTTATATAAAGTGACACATGTCAGATTTCTAAAATAGGGCTCTGTCAGGAAGGCCAAAACTGGCTGGGTCCTTAAGGGGTTGTCTCACTACATTGATTCATCTTACCTCAGTCCTGTTTTCTTCGTTTCACTTTGAATTCAGGGGCGTCTTTACTGGCTTCTACTAAGCTGCAGTAGAAGCCAGGTCTGTAGCTATAGCAACCAGCGCTGGCAGCCTATCAGGATAGATCAAACAGGTCTGTAGCTATAGTGACCTGAGGAGCTGATGCAGCCCATACAAGAGGGGTATATCTCAGAATAGGTAGGAAACTGTTAATGGACAAATTACAAAGTGACTTGTTTTTGCAAGATCTTTAACATAAAAAGCAATGCTTGTAATGAGACAACCCCTTTAAAGTCAATGTAAAAAAAATCGACAACAAAGTCCGTACTAGTTGGAGCAGGTTTTGAAGGATGGATTTCTATGCAGAAATACTGTTGATTTAGGATGGGTTAAGAGTTTTGCACTTCACATATTGTATTTGTTGGGGTACTGTGAAAATAAAATACCCCAACAGATACTGCAATGTATCCACCTTGCACCCATAGACATGTAGTCTTCTTTTTGGCTACTTTTGCTATATTTCCCAGGGGGGTATATGTGTTATGTGCACAGACAGCTCGTACATTTGGTAGATAGAACAAATGGAGTCCAAATTGGACTAAATTCACTCTATTGAGTTCTAAGGGGCAGTAGCAGGTACGTTGCAGTATGCATCAGGATACTGTTTTTCATGGTACTTGATGGATACTACCTACGGAGAGTATAATACAGTGTGAACCAGGTCTTAGATGCGGACTTTTGTCTTGACTTTGCAGCACATCCCCCCCACCCTCATGTTAAACTACCAATAAAGGGAGTTTTTGAAAGCAATAACTGCTCGTTAGTCCATTGGCGATAATTAAACCCTGCAAACCCACTGGTTCCAGTGCTGCAACCAGTCAAGATGATCCTGGCCGCTGATGTCACTGTTGGTTCTCCATGTGCCCCTGTAGCCATGCACAAGCTGCACTATTCTTTTGCTGGCAATACCACCAATGTGATTGCTGTCAGCTGTCATTGTCTGGGATCACCGGGGCGTTGAAATGAATGGGTTTACAAAGTAACTTGTTTTTTTCAGTTTTTATTCATCCCCAACAGACTGACAAGCAATTATTGTTTTTAAAACATCCCTTTATGGTGGGTTCACACCTTGCAATTTTGTTGGGTTTTTTAACTGTATCACAAACGTAAGCAATAAAAAAGTAAGCGATTTGGTTTTTTTTTAACAGGTGGTTTTGTAAGAGAGTTTTGTTCAATGGGGAAAAAAATGCGTTTTTTAGTTGTTTGTATTTTTGTTGTATTTTTCAACTGTGACACGTGAACCCACCCTCAATTTTTTTATAGGGCATGATGCAGGTTTTTCTAATCTTATCCAAGCCTTTTAACCATAGTTAGACCAGAACCTACAGGTTTGGAGCAGAGCTAGTTTACAGAAAAGCCAGTCTGGTTTGTTTCATGTACTTTTAGGGTGTGTGAAGAATAAAGTAAATATTTTAAAAATTCAGTATGCTTTGTGAACGTAAACCTGCCTTTACAGTATATGCAAATAATTGTGCACTATATTAGACAGTCATACATATGCTGCCAAAATGAGTACTGTTCACAAAGTCACTGACATTGTAAGGACATGCCCAGCCTTGCTGTGTACGTGCAGTGGTAACATCAGGTCTTGATCAGATTAGTTCCTTCCCTACACTGGACAGGAATGTAAATTACTGTGCACATTGTGCGTGCTAACTGCACACCGTGTTATGTCGGCCTCCTATTACTACTCGTGTGACCTTGGCGGCTGCTGCTGTGGGCAAGTCTCACCAACCTCAATGTGTCTATTACATGTGATAGCTTGAATGAGAGTGGCATATGTTTGCTGTGACCTGCCTCGCTAGACTGTAACCAAGAGCATTGTCAATGTGTTTTATGTTCCTTCTTTTCTTCTTGAGTTGCTGAAGGCAAAACAAGCTCTTTTTAAGGCTCTGTCACACGACGAGTATTTCAAGTTGGAATCCGCGTGGATTCCGACTTGAAATACTTGTTTAGAACTGAAAGTAACCCATCCACATTAAAAGAAAATATGCAATTGATGTCAATGGGGATGGCTAAAAACCTCATGTGATACGCCGCCAAACATTTGTATGCGTATTTGTATGTGGCCCGTTTCTGTGAACACAAGTTAAAATAAAAAAAACAAAAACGACACAAATGCACATGCAATAACGTGAAATACTGAGAATCCAATGAGTAACTTTTACTCATCGTGTGGACGTATCCTAACCCCTATGGGTATGTTCATACAGCGTAATTGCGGGGTGTATTTCCGTGCGTAGTCGCACTGCAATACACCCAAAATGTGCCCCACAATTATAGTAGCATAATGTTGTACCGTGTTAGCCATAGAAAGTAGTAGAAGAGTGAAGAAATCAGGTTATACTTTTTGAGGCTAACGGAGTATATTTGATGATGAGCTTTCGTGAGTACTAGCTCCCTTCTTCAGACATGGTGTTATACAAGAAACTGAAAATTCCCAGACTTTTTATATACAAAAGACCTGGACCTTCAAAGTAACTTAGAATCTTTAAAAATAACAAAATGCAAAATCAGCAGAGAAGTAATTTACAACAGGTTAAGAAATACACAATCTGGAAACTTGTGAGGCGTGAGGGAGGGGTCAGTAATTCTTCCTCTTACCTCTTTTGCTCTCAGGTGTGATTTGTGGCCCTCACAGTTCACACATAGTGTGACATGAAACTAGCATGGATATTTAGTCCATTTTGCAGAGTTTGAAATTTTTGCATTAATTTAAATTCCCATTCCTTTCTCTCTCTCTGTGTCTTAAACTGTCCCATTAAAACCACAATCTTCAAATCTTCAATAGAGTGGTCTTCTCTGGAGAAGTGTGAGACCACTGGGAGATCTGTTCTGCTGTTATTAATGGTGAATCTGTGTGAGTTCATGCGCTGGCTAAGTCTCTGCCCTGTTTCCCCCACATAGAGGCCTGTGGTAGGACATTGCATACACATAATCAGATACACCACATTGCTAGACCTGCAGGAAAATGTCTCCCTAATTCTGTGCACGTGTTGTGACTGTGGGACAGGTACACTGTTCTGTTCTCTGCTTATATTGCATTTTGTTATTTTTAAAGATTCTAAGATCCTTTGAAGGTCCATGTCTTCTGTGTATAAAAAGTCTGTAAATTTTCAGTTTCTTGTGTAACATGATGTCTGAAGAAGGGAGCTAGTACTCTCGAAAGCTCACCATCAAATATACTCATTTAGCCTCAAAAGGTATCGCCTGATTTCTTCACTCTTCCCCCACAATTATAGTAATTCATAGCTCTCAAAGAGAGCTATGGACAGTTTAAGCTGAATTTAATTTTACAGGTAAATGCTGCAGACTGCTCCTCTTTACGTTTGCACTATGTTTGATATTTGTGTATTGTGACTGGAAAGATGAAATTCTTAACATCTCTTTTTCTTGAGAACATTTAGAATATATTCATACAATGAGGTCAAATCGCTGCTGTACAGGGTGTCCTAATATGTGGTGCCTGGGAAAAACCAGCTCTAGATTGACATGGAAATCACCATGTTTGTACGTTTTGTGAATGGTAGCCATTTTTATCTTGTCTGCTATTGTGTGAGCTATGCTCCATTCTTACATAACCATACAACTGGTTTGTTGACTATCTTCCTTGGGATAAATTGACCTTCGGCACCTTTTAGTCTACATACAAATGTGTAATAATTAAAAATGTACATAATGAAGGAGACGTAATCCATAGTTCTCTATAAAGAAACTGTGTGGAGTTTACCGTAATTCGACTGGGACGGGATTTCCAGCCGTAATTTGCGCACTAACGGCACGTTAATTTCGGACTGAAATACGTCCCATTTTAAGCCGTGTGAACATAGCCTAAGGGTAGATTCACACGACTGATTGGCAGTGCTGAATCAGCATGGAATCCACGTCTAGAACCAGTTAAGCATGGATGTCCAACCTCAAGCTTTGACGTGTCAGTTCTGTTTAGGTGCTGAAAATAAATCTGCGCCAAGGAAAATTAGGGCTGTGTGCACAGTGATGTGGATTTTCCATAAGAAACAATGTGAGGCGGATTACAGTCAGATTGGGACGCTGATTCTGAGGCGATTTCTGTGCTGAATCCAGGTCAGAATCACCCCATAAAACATGTTCTTTAAACACTTTTTAACCAACCGCCACTGTCCATGTGACATTAGTCTTGGAGTTTTAGCTGATTTTTTAGGGGCCTCAGTGAGTAGGACACCCTTAGGCTATGTTCACACGGCGTAATTGCGGCGCGTACAGTACGGCCGTAATTACACCGGATGCTTTGAGAGTCGCGCTGTTCAGCGCGTACTCCCGAGGTGCGAGGGGGGCGTCGGCCCGCCGGCACCATTGACATGCATTATTTGTGCGCGTATTCGCCGTAAGTAATTGACATGTCACTTATCTCCCCATGCGTACAATACGATCGTATTGTACGAGTGGGGAGAGGAGGTGTAATCCATAGTTCTCTATGAGAACTATGGATTACCGTAATTTCAGCGAAATGTGCGCCAAAATTTGCCCGTGTGAACATACCTTTATACAAATAGAACCTTAAAGGAGTTGTCCCATCTCACACATTGATGGCATATTAATAGAATATGCCAACAATGTGTCATAGGTGCAAATCCCAGAGATAGGAACTGCACTTATCACATCTTTATCTCAAGAATGGGAAGAGAGGTGGTTGGAGAGCAGTATGCTCGTCTGTACTCTGAACTCCCACTAAAATGAATGGGAGAGTTCCAACCCCCTCTCTGTTCCCAATGGCATATTCTTGATATAGATGCAGGTCCCCAAAGCATCAGTTTTTGAAATAAAACTACCCCTGTAAAAACTTTTAGGTGACTCACAAACTGTAATAAGTCAGTCAGTCTGTTTTCGGACGGTTTCCAGTTTTTCAGGTTGCAGATTTTATCTATAAAACAGAATAAAAAAAAAGAAAACATTTATTTTACCACTTTGGCAAAAATCAAAATCTTTGCATTGTGAACAAGGCCCATTACCACACAGCAGGATGTGCAGATGACTTTGGCTGAGATGGGCGCTGTTTTATATTCGCTTTTTCTCCCTCATAGTCAAACTGAGAATTCAGACATGGTGAGGTAAAGCTATGTTCACATGGCTTAAGTACAAAAGCGTTGGATATCTCACATTATTTTAACTTTGCCGCACTGCGGTTTTTGGCGCTTTTTGTGCAGAAAAAATCGCGGTTGAATTTTCCACCAGCCCCGTAAATTGAGGCTACAGGAATCTGACGGGACTCTAGTAGAAGATAGCGCATTTTCTATCTTCCCCCGGACAGCAGTTTAGAAATCCTATTTTCTATTGAGGTCTACATAGCACTGGTTACAGTCTGATTTTTGCCGGATTCTAAATACTGAATCTGCCTTAAATCTGATGAAAAACCTGTGCTGTGTAGACATAGCCTAAGACTGGTATTGGCACTATAGCTGCTAGCTGGAGGGGTTGTCACCTAAACTCCATTAATAGGTTCTCCTTCTATACAGATGCCAGGGCCATTTCTAGGCTAAATTGCACCCCCATGTTGTACCATGTTGCATGGCATCACTATTAACCAGTTCTTGACTGCCCCCGCTTTTACCCTCTTACCTGACCAGGCCCATTTTCATTTTCATTAGTACACGCAGGTTTGAATGATATAACATGTTCTCCTGCTCGGTTAGGGCTTGTCCCCATGGCAAGGGTTATTGGTCAGTTTTTTAAATGGTTTGCGGTTTTACAAACTGTCTGAAAACCGATATGCAACGCTCCCCCATAGACGTTAATAGAATATCCGCTCAGCTCATACTGCACGGATTTTCTGCCGAACGGATTTTTACACCACCGGCGGTCAGAAAAACTTAGAACATGTTCATTCTTCTGCAGGGTTTTCAGGCAGAACATGAACATGTGGGTGCGAAGGGCGATGGCTTGAATCCGCAAACACTGACAAAAGCCGTCCCCCTGCATGCCAAAAAAAAGACCAAATACTGGTTGGAAAATCAGACCGGTATTTGATCTTTGCCATGTAAACACACCCTTATTCTACTAATTAAGTGGTACTAAAATAAGTTTTGTAATTGTCCCTTTTCTATCATGGACATTCATATATAGGTGATAAAAAGTTTTTGGGTCGGGGCTAAAAGTTGCAGTTTGGGTTGTCATTTTTTTTTTCTCTGTTTTTATTTGATATATTTTTTCATAACTTTTTCCTGATTTTCCCAGTTGCTGATATATTAGCCCAGTTAAAGGCAAAATAAAGCCCTCAGCACTGACTGCATCAGATCTGGTCCTGATGAGACCCAGCAGTTTATACAGTCACCGAGCCAGAGGACTCCCTGCTAACCTGTATATACAGAGTTAATTGAGCACCATATATATGATTGAGAAGGCAGGGACGGTAATAAATCATCCCTGCCTTCTCCATGGATAGTTTAGCTGCAATTGACAGCTGTCCCTCCTCTTAGTTCACATGACGTATTTGCGGGGTATACTTCAGCAAGTAATTATACCCCGCAAATACGTCATGTGAACTAAGAGGAGGGACAGCTGTAAGTAATTGACGCCGTAAGTAATTGAGGGAGAAAGCGAATATAAAACAGCGCCCATCTCAGCCAAAGTCATCTGCACAGTCCTGCTGTGTGGTAATGGGGCCTTGTTCACAATGCAAAGTTTGGGATTTTTGCCAAAGCAGGGCCAGTACAATTGTACTGCAATATACCTGAAGTACGTATGTGAGTGCTATAATAAAAAATGAAAATAATAGGAGGCCAGGTTGTAGCGCTGTTGAAAGCGCACCTTCAAAAGCTGGTGTATTGCATCACGCACAGGTATGCGCCGCAAACACCGTGGGGACATACCCTTAGTGTGCAGCTTTACGTACTGCAATATGTCATGTGAACATACCCTTAGGGCCACATGTATGAAACCTGTCTAGGTCTAAAACCCCCTTTGTTTTCCATAACAACCAATCAAAGCGACCCTTTAATTTTATATAGTGCTCTGGAAAAATGAAAGGGGAGCTCTGGTTGCTATGGGCAACAAATAGAGTTTTAAACCTGGACAGTTTTCATCCATGTGGTCCTTAGTGTACAGCTTTGCGTACTGCCATACACCATATGAACATACCCTTAATGCGCAGCTTTGATTTCTGCAGAGTTGGAAACCAACCACCTAGCGTATAAAGTCTGTAGGTGGTTGGCTTAAGTCATTAAAGCGACACTTCCATCAGAAAGTAGTATTTTGATAAAGCCAATATTCCTTGGGAAAAAAAAAATTCTGGATTTTTGGCAGTATTTGTTTTTTTTATTTCGGCAGTCCTGCGCTATTAAAAATTAAATATAAAATCTTGTACTTTTCTGTCTGTGATAGCAAAGAGATAAAACTCCTGAATGGCAGGGCAGACTAACTTTAGTTTACTGTTTATCTTTATGTAGTCTCATTACAAATAGTAGGTAATGGCATAACGATCGGACGATTGTTTCCTGGACAGTGATAGAGAATGTTAGAATAGAATCACAGTGCAATGACAAAACCAATACATTAAAAGATCAGGGGGCTGACCATGATGACCATTTTCTGCTTTGGGGGACTTCCAACTTTCTTCAGGTCCTGCTGATAAGAATTACACCATAGGTAGCCTGAAAAAGAACTGGCAAGCAATCCTCCCACTGCTGTGCTATCAGAGCAAAGGTTAAAGACAAACCAGGAATTCACGTACATAGGGGAACTTTAAAAAATAGTTACCCGCACCAGGCTTGTGGTATAAAAAGTAGAAATTTTGTACAGATAAATGTAAAGTAGCCTAGCCGACGCATTTTGAACAGGTGTGCTTATGCATATTTTTTTTTACTCGCATAGAACTTTAAAAAAGAAAGACAGACACACATATATATATATATATATCTTAAAGGGACAATACCATAAAAAAAATTCTTCACACGTGAAAAAGCAATATGCCTCTATCTATCTATAGTCGCATATTGCTTCTCCACGTGTGAGGAATTTTTTTTTTCATGGTACTGTCTCTTTAAGAGGCGCAGATGCCTCGTGCGGACAATCCAGTAGTGGCGCAGTTGCTGTATCAGCCAATCAGATCACTGGGAGGATACAAGCAGTAGTGCGATTGGCTGCTTCTATACGTTGTCCTGTGTGGTATTACAGGAGCAAGGCTCCAATCCTGCGCAGCGCACACCATATAGACGTATTGCTGAACAGCTCCTATAATAATATCCCCTCTCAGGACAGGTGGTCAACAAAACCACGCCCACATGTGACGGCCAATGGTCGTACGAGCTCTGCGGTAATATTGCGGTTTTACCAGCACATTCGTGCAACTATTGGCCACAACATGTGGGCGTGGTTTGGTCTGCGTATCACTCTTTCCTAATTATAACTGCACATATAGCTGCGTCTTTCTCCCAATAAGGCTTGTGACGAAGGCGCATGCGCACAGGCACTGCCCTGGCACCAGGCCAATAGAATGTGACAGAACGTGCACCTGAGGAGGGGATGATGCAGGCCACGCCCCGTGACATCACCTGTCCTTGCGGGTGCCCCGGCTCCGCCCAGCCTGTCATCCTCACTTCGCTCTGTCGTCCTCTGTAGGCAGTCATCTACACCCAGCGACAATCATGCATCTGTGCCGGAACGCCTGGCAGAAGCTGGCCCCCCTGACAAACCGGGGCGCTGCCGCTCTGCTCCGCAACGGTGAGTTCCTGCTAGATGTCCCGGTGTCACTGGAGATCCGCTCCTGGGAGAGGCTATTGGGTGTCACATGGACATAGTAGCAGCGCAGGGGACATCCAGAATAGTGCGTGTTACTGGTGCTGACGCACTCGCTGCAGTCCCGGGTGCGGCTCTTACGCACTTGATCAATGGAGATCTATAGGTGACATGTGTCCTCTGTGGCCGCAGCCGTGCGAGGACTGATGAGTTCTGCTGCCCTCGGGCCTGTGCGCTCGTGTAGAGGTCATCACTGGGCAGTGTGGGGGAATCCAATGGCAGCCAAGCGAGATTTCTTCATATCCTGTGTGACCGAGATCTCTTCTTGTGCTGTAAATGCAGTGTCTGGTTATATGATAAGTGAGCCGGCTTATTAATGATTGCTGTATATATGGGTATGTGATTAGTGAGCCGGCTCGTTATTAATGATTGCTGTATGTATGGTTATGTGATTAGTGAGCCAGCTCGTTATTAATGATTGCTGTATATATGGGTATGTGATTAGTGAGCCGGCTTATTAATGATTGCTGTATATATGATTATGTGATTAGTGAGCCGGCTCATTATTGAATTGCTGTATATATGGGTATGTGATAAGTGAGCCGGCTCGTTATTAATCATTGCTGTATATATGGGTATGTGATTAGTGAGCCGGCTTATTAATGATTGCTGTATTATGGTATGTGATTAGTGAGCAGCTGTTATTAATGATTGCTGTATGTATGGTTATATGATTAGTGAGCCGGCTCGTTATTAATGATTGCTGTATATATGGGTATGTGATTAGTGAGCCGGCTCGTTATTAATGATTGCTGTATATATGGTTATGTGATTAGTGAGCCGGCTCGTTATTAATGATTGCTGTATATATGGTTATGTGATTAGTGAGCCGGCTCGTTATTAATGATTGCTGTATATATGGTTATGTGATTAGTGAGCCGGCTCGTTATTAATGATTGCTGTATATATGGGTATGTGATTAGTGAGCCGGCTCGTTATTAATGATTGCTGTATATATGGGTATGTGATTAGTGAGCCGGCTCGTTATTAATGATTGCTGTATGTATGGTTATGTGATTAGTGAGCCGGCTCGTTATTAATGATTGCTGTATGTATGGTTATGTGATTAGTGAGCCGGCTCGTTATTAATGATTGCTGTATATATGGTTATGTGATTAGTGAGCCAGCTTGTTATTAATGATTGCTGTATGTATGGTTATGTGATTAGTGAGCCGGCTCGTTATTAATGATTGCTGTATATATGGTTATGTGATTAGTGAGCCGGCTCGTTATTAATCATTGCTGTATATATGGGTATGTGATTAGTGAGCCGGCTTATTAATGATTGCTGTATATATGATTATATGATTAGTGAGCTGGCGCGTTATTATGATTGCTGTTATAGGTTATGTGATTAGTGAGCCGCTTCGTTATTAATGATTGCTGTATATATGGTTATGGATTAGTGAGCCGGTCGTTATTAATGATGCTGTAATATGATTATATGATTAGTGAGCTGGCTCGTTATTAATGATTGCTGTATATATGTGTTTGTGATTAGTGAGTGGCTTGTTATTAATATTGCTATATATGGGTATGTTGTTTAGTGAGCCGCTCGTTATTAATGATTGCTGTATGTATGGTTATGTGATTAGTGAGCCAGCTCGTTATTAATGATTGCTGTATATATGGGTATGTGATTAGTGAGCCGGCTTATTAATGATTGCTGTATATATGGGTATGTGATTAGTGAGCCAGCTTGTTATTAATGATTGCTGTATGTATGGTTATGTGATTAGTGAGCCGGCTCGTTATTAATGATTGCTGTATATATGGTTATGTGATTAGTTAGCCGGCTCGTTATTAATGATTGCTGTATATATAGTTATATGATTAGTGAGCCGGCTCGTTATTAATGATTGCTGTATATATGGGTATGTGATAAGTGAGCCGGCTTATTAATGATTGCTGTATATATGGTTATGTGATTAGTGAGCCGGCTCGTTATTAATGATTGCTGTATATATGGTTATAGGATTAGTAAGACACTTCTTTATGTACAGTTATAATTAGTGAGCCGTCTAGTGATTATTGCTGTACATAGTTATAGAATGATTGCAGTATGTATGGTTATATGATTAGTAAGCCTCCTCATTGTTGATGATTGCAGTATATATAGTTATAGGGTTAGTGATAGTATATATAGTTGATTAGTGAGTCACCTCATTATTATTGCTGTATATACAGGTATATGATAAGTAAGCCACCTCCTTGTTGATCGCTGTATACAGGATATAGCTGAGTATACGCCATCGTGTCAGCTTCCCTGCAGGAAGGCAGTTTATGAGCTCAGAGAGGAGAATTGAAGGTCACATGGTGGAAATGGTTTCCTGCAGTAAAGATGATCCCTCTGTAAGTGGTGTATTCTTCCTGTCCAGCTTGCTCTATTAAGGAAGCCTGTTTAGCTGTATTAGGTGTAGCACATGGCAGCATGCTTACTTGTGAGCGACCCCTATTTACTCTTTCATATACATATTTGTGTCATGGGGAGAAAGAATGTATCCTCCCCCCCCCCCCCCCCCCCCCCCCCCCCCCCCCCCCCCCCCCCCCCCCCCCCCCCCCCCCCCCCCCCCCCCCCCCCCCCCCCCCCCCCCCCCCCCCCCCCCCCCCCCCCCCCCCCCCCAGCCAGCTGTTTTTACATGGCAGTCTTACTTTAATCCCTGTTACCATTACTATTTGGTATGGGAGAGTATTCCCACGGCGCACTTGTCCGTGTGATTTTAATCCGCCCTCGTTACCTAGTTCTGGTTATTGTGATCATTCCCATGTGTATTGTATGTGCTGTGTTACTACTGCCTCTAAGGGTGCTTTCACACGGTGCGTTTTTAAATGCATTTTTTGTGCAGGAAGGTACAGCAATTAATGCTATGCATTACTGCACACCAATCGCGGTAAAATCGTGGTAATTACCGCAATTTTTGCCGCGATTTTTGTGCAGCAATGCATAGCATTAATTGCTGTACCTTCCTGCACAAAAAATGCATTTAAAAACGCACCGTGTGAAAGCACCCTAAGCTCAGTCTATTAGAACAGGCTGAGATGAGTGATTATTCACATACATAATGTCTGTATTAATACTGCCTCTAAGTTTCATACCCTCTAGGCTGTAATGTATGATTATTCACATACATAATATCTGTATTGTATGTGCTGTGTTACTACTGGCTCTTAGCCTAGTATATTAGAATAGGCTGAGATGTGTGCTCATTCCCATGGGTAATATCAGTATTATATGTGTTGTGTTACTACTGGTTAAAAGCTGGTAGTATTATAATACATTGTGTATATAACACTGGGCTTTCAATGATGCAAAATGTAATGTATTATTTAACAGAACACTAGTAAAACTCCAAAACTGGTCATTTTAATACTTGAACAGTGCCTTATTAATTTACATGTCTGTGGATAAGGCAGAGCACGACTTCCTGAGTTTAACGTCATAAAACATCATATTGTACATACGTTAGGGCATATAAGCAAGCTTTGGGGCAACAGCTCTTCTTCAGGATGTAATTCTGTATAAAAACCTTTTACTGTACACAAATAAGCAACAATAAGTTTCTTCAAGATAGAAGTCTGTTTAAGGGCTTGTTCACACGACATTTTTGGGATCCGTTTTACGGATCCGCAAAACGGATCTACCAATTGTCAGTGTGATTAACATTGAGTTGAATGGCAAAAGCGCATCACTATTCACACGAGGGATCGCCAATGCGCTTTTCGCGATCCGCTTTTCGGATCCGTTTTAAGAATTGACATGTCAATTCTTCTTGCGTTTTACGCAAGTGAAATCCCCATAGGAAATAATGGAGTGCGCTTTTGGCATCCTGAAAGCGGATCCAAAAGCACAGCATACATTTGGGTGCGTTTTGGATCCGCTTTCGATGCCAAAAACGCATCCGTAAAACGCATTGGATTTAAAATAAATATAAAATTTGAATATTATGTTTGGGTTATATTTAGTATCATTTTAATGGGAGGGCTAATTTTTCTGATGCAATGTGCTATTGAAAAATGCCTTCATTCTACATGGGTAAAGGAGAGGAGGATAATGTCAGTCCCACAGCCCCCAGCATACCACCGGCTGCACATGGACGTCGGGTCAAATGAGTTTCAAAAACTATTGGTTGATTTAAAAAAAAAAAAAAAAAAAATGGGGGGCGGGGGGGAGGTTCTAAAATCATAGGTGTATGTACAGTTGATTGAAACTAGGTAAAAAAAGTGTATTTTTCTTGGTAATTTATAGGTTATATTATATTTAAATTGCAGTTTCATAGGTTGATTTAAATAAAGCATTAAAAAAAAACAGATCCAAAAAAAATCCGTAAAAAGCATGCAAACGATCCAATACGCATCCAAAAAAGGATCAACTGTTGCGTTTCTGGATCCCTTTTGGATGCATTTTGCATCCAGTTTTCGCAGGTTAAAAACGGATCCGTAAAACGCATCCAAAACATCGTGTGAACAAGCCCTAAAACATAACAAAACAATACACCTAAACATACTGTACTGAACATATAATCCAAACTTTGTATAACAGGAAATACAATGTCAGTGGTTCAAATTAGAAATAATCTGTATCCCAAAATATTACAGATAGAGGGCATAGCACAGATTAAATGTCAGTGCACAGCGCCCTCCAACTAATGGTGCTTTAAAATAAATAATGCATACAGCATAGATCTCCTATTCATCTTCAAAGCAATAGTTTGCAGATCACAGCTTGGATTCTAATACATTTATCCCCTTGATACAAAGCTATTGATTAGCAAAATGGGCATAATCCCAGTCTGATTAGCACAGGTTTCATGGGCTCCTGGATGACTGCTGTGGTGATTAAGGGAGCAGATGTGGCATCTGAATACATTATAAAGTAGCTTTAGTGGAGGCAGTGTGAGTGGTGACCCCATTTCCCTTTTGCATGCTCGTTGGGTGTGACTCCTGTAGGGCCCTGCTGTTGAGCCCGGGTCGGCCATCTGTCAGGGAGGTCTTGCGGTTGGGACGCCGCCGTTCTTACAGCCACTTCACATGTCTCTGCTGCAGTTTGTTTACTCCCTCACTAAACACAGTTGACTTCTGATCCTGAAAATGTAGTGCGTGTGATCTCCAGCAGCGGATCTAGGATTAGAGCAGTGGTTCCTAACCCTGTTACGGCCGGGGAGCCACTGCAAAGTGTTTCTTCTCCAGGGGAGCCCCCAATGCCATTCATTTTTTTCTAGTCACCTGGTGCAGGGGCAGGTACAGGGATAGAATTTGGCATAAATCAGTTTACTGCTTAGCACATCATCTTTGTGAAGTCTGAGATCAGTTTGCCTTCCCTTGACAGATACTGTTGTTCCTGTTTTTGGGGTAAACAAACGATCAGGGCTCAAGGAACCCCAAAGGTGACATGTTCCTGAACAAGAAAAACACAATTGTTTGTATGTTACCAGGGAAAGGCCCCTAAGTAAATTTTG
>JAODAL010045870.1:0-31509 GCA_025379985.1 Phyllomedusa bahiana | reverse complement strand
ATCGCTCAACACAGTTAAAAAAAAAGTATTGCAGTGCAATGTCACATAATCTTGTAAACTTATCCAGTATTCTTTATAGAGCTTGTCTGTGTTCGCCCGCGGGGGCCCCCTCCCTCCCCCCCGTGACTTTACAGCGGTAGATGCTCCTTTAAAATTCCCTACCTAACTACATAAAATCTTCCAATCTCTGATCTAACTAAGTTGTAAGGATCACAGCTAACAGTAAGCTTCTCTGTGAAGAAATAAAAATTTAATTTCGCTGAGCTGGTTGACACAGGCAGAGCGCACTCCTCCTGCTATGAAAACGCTGAGAGACATTTGATCATGAACAGGAAGGGCTGTTCTATGTAAAACGAGGTCATGTGTTTTTTCCAGCCAATCGCAAACCAACACATCCCAGTCATGACGTCGCACACACATCTCACCCTGTTTCTATTCTGTAAGCTGATTGCTGGCCGCCCAAAATGACAGGAAGCGGCCGAAAATGGCGCGATCCTAATAGATGATGCACAGATTTAACCTAAATTATCGATGATCTAAAAATGTCGATCAACATAAAAACTGTGCCGATTTCAACTTTGTCGATAATAATCGCTCAACACTAGTCAATTACTAGCGGCAAATACGCGCCACTAGCAATGAATGTCTATGGGGCCAGCGGGCTGATTAAGTGTTTGGTATAAATTACATATTTTTACGCTGAAAGTTGATACAATTCTGATTATACCAATTTTTTTCTTCACCTTTAGTGCTTTCAAAAATTTAAAAACCTTTTCCTTTTTTTTTTTTACTTTGTGCTGCAGTATCATTTTCTGCTATTAATAACTTTTTTATTTTTCCTTCTATGGACCTCAGTGAGGGCTTTTTTATTGCAGGCCAAAATTTCGTTTTTCTTGGTAACATTTGTTGATGCATTCATCTACTTTACAATCTAATTTTTCGGTAAGTGCAGTGACAAAAAAGAATATTGTTTTTCTATTATTATGTGATGCTTAACTTTTCTTATTCATTTTGTAATTGTAAAATACCAAAAGAACCGTGTTTTAAAACTTTAGGACCACGTGTATAAAAACTGTCTAGGTCTAAAGCTCACTTTGTTGCCCATAGCAACCAGATTGCCCCTCTCATTTTTCCAGAGCACTATATGAAATGAAAGGGACGCTCTGACTGGTTTCTATGGGCAACAAAGCGAGTTTTAGACCAACACAGTTTTCATACATGTAGCTCTTAATGTTTATATGTTTTATATTTTATTTTTACTTGTACTTTTAGTCCCCTAAGGGTACTTGACCACTATTGGACGCGATTGCTCGCATACTGTTCTGCAATAGTGATATATTACAGAACAGTATAAAATAATGGCAATCCTATTACATCCTGCCTAAAGCAAGATGTAATAGAAGTAGTTAGATGATGGCCATTGAGGCCTTCATTAGGGCACTGGCAAACCTGACAAGTGGATAGCACCTTTCTTGGCCGACTGCAGGACTGGAACAGTGAGCATAATTTTTTATCAATATCTTAGATGCCATGTGGATGACCAAATGGATTTGCGGCCAACCCAAAGGACCAACATGAATAACCCTAAACTTATAGTGATATGTTCCTTTTCGACTCTGACCTCCTACCATTATCTGCATATCTATATTTTTTTATAAATATAAGAGTAAAAGTTAAGTTTTATTTTTTTTATTTTTTTTCACTGACTTTAAGATGTTGATATACATGTAAGCATACACCATATGTAGGCTGTGCTTAAACAGGCAGAGCAGTGCTATGTCTAGCTTAAGTGGTGTGAACTTAAGCCAAGGAAAAAGGCAAAACCTTGCCTAACCACAGCCTGACTAAAATCATGCTTTAAGAGCAAGATATTGACATACACATAGGCACACCAAATGTAGGCTATAGAATTTCAATGTAGGCAACTCAACAGTAAAAGTCCAGCTTAGGTAATGTGAACTAGAGCCAAAGTAAAAATGGAAAACCTTTGCCCAACCACACTCTGTTAATGCCCAGCATAAGACAGAAAAAACACTCACCGTGCTAGTCTTGCACCTATTTATAGTAGCAGCACCTAGTAAATTAATTAATTAATTGATGGACAGTTTTTGTCCTGATTAAAAAATTAATCTGTCCTACGCGTTCGCAAAGGCAGATATGTCCCAGTAGTTGTGCTGCTATAGGGATATAAAGGAAAATGGGATTTCCACTTATTATGATTGTTGAATGTTACCTAAATGACAAAGGGGTGATGACAATAATTACCTCAGCAGGCAATACAAGTGGACATCAATAGAAAATAAGTATGTGTGATTGAAGTCATTTTTCAGGATGATAGTGCATCTTGTCACAGAGCAGAGAGTGTTAAAAAAAAAACCTTTTTTTCAGTAAAGGCAAATGAATTTCAATGACACGGCTAGCGAAGAGTTCAAATCTCAATCTGTTTGAAAAAATTATGATGGAAGTTAAAAATATTGGTTAAAGACAAGGCTGCAAAGCTGATCTGTCACTGCAGAATATTATTTCTCATTAATGAAGTCTATTGCTCAAAGAATTCAGACTGTTATAAAAAATTGAGACAGAGCAAGATTCCATAATTGTTTTCTCTACTTGATCTGGAAAAAACATGTTCCATTAATTAAAGTAATTTTCTCTCATTTGATTGATGTATGTTTTATAAATCCAGAATATTCAGCTATTGAACAAAAATAGTTTTGTTTCACATCTGTGATATGTGTATTTATAATTAACTAAAAAAAGAATAGGGTGAACAATTTCAAAGAGTGTGAATTTCATATTTTTTTTTTTCCTATGGAGGGTATAGTCCTTTCATCAACTTACAGAAGCATCCAATGATTTAAAATGTACTTGAATTTCTAAATATCCGAAGAGATCAAGTGCAGTAAATAGAGGTGATTCATAGCAAAAAATCTTGTTTTCATAGCTTTTCTCACAGGTATTGACTCTCTTCTACTCGGCAGAATTTCCTAAATTTACAGTCTCTGTTTTCTTTGTCTGAGGAACAATATAAGACAGTGTGATAATGGTGGATCAGAAACACAGATAGCTTTTATGCACTCTACCCGTCCAGAGTGAAGTAAAACCTCATAACCAAATCATACAGATACAGCCTGTAGAAGCAAAGCATAAAGTATGAATACACCTAAAGGAGTCTGTCAGTTTACATTACAATGCTATTTCTTCTGTTTTAAAGGTATGTATTTTGCCTTTCACATAATGTACTTAGGGTTTTAGGCTGGGTTCACGTGGTACTTTTTTTGGCTTTTTTATTGCATTTTAGGTCAGAATAAAAAACATCTGAAAAACTGCATGCTTTTTAACAATACATCGTCATAGTTTTGTGATCTGATTTTTGGCTTTGCAGTTTTTGTATCACACAACCGTGACAATTTAAAGAGATTGTCTCACTCAAATATCATATTTTAAAATGTGGGTAGCATAAATAGAAGTAAGTTGGTCCTAGGACACCATTAGCAAAGTGCCATGGCTTAGTAGAACCAGGCCCGCCAGTAGGGGGTCCAGGTCGTACAGGTGTATGGGGCCCGGCTGGCCTGGGAAGCAAGGGGCGGCCCGCGGCCGCCAGCAGGTAACGCCCCCTTGCTTCACAGCAATGGTAGAGAGAATATTCAATCAGCCTTTTCTCACTACCATGTCCGCTGTTTATATGTAAATTATGGAGGGGGGACTTTGAGTGGGGCTTGCACACATGTGAGGGGCCTGTGCTCCGCCTCCATGTCCCAGCTGCGCGCCGCTCAGTAGGTGTACATACATAGCCTAGGCAATTTCAGTGTAACTTACTCTCCTCCTCCATGCTGAGACAGGAGCAGCCGGGCCCCTCTTCCATATGTCCGCGCTGCATCAGTGAGACTCCGCCCACCTGTGGCTCCTCCTCCCGCTGGGCGGGGAGGGGATTTAAATTAGAGAGCCTCCTCCCTGTGGGCGGTCTCGCGGATGCGGCGCGGACAGATGGAGGAGGGGCCCGGCTGCTCCTGTCTCAGCACGGAGGAGGAGGAGAATAAGTTACACTGAAATTGCCTAGGCTATGTATGTACACCTACTGAGCGGCGTGCAGCTGGGACACGGAGGCGGAGCACGGGCCCCTTACATGTGTGCGGGCCCCACTCAAAGCCCCCCTCTCCAGCGCTGTGGGGCCCCTGGAAAAGCCCCCCTCTCCAGGCGTGGGGGCCCCTGGAAAAGCCCCCTCTCTTCAGCGCTGTGGGGGCCCCTGGAAAAGCCCGCCCTCCGCCGCGCTGTGGGGTCCCTGGTAAACCCCCCCTCACTCCAGTGCTGTGGGGCCCCTGGAAAAGCCCCCCTCTCTCCAGCGCTGTGGGGCCCAACTCAAAGCGGCCCCTGGCAAAGCCCCCCCTCTCTTCAGCACTGTGTGGCCCCTGGCAAAGCCCCCTCTCTCCAATCATGTGGGGCCCCTCTCAAAGCCCCCCTCCAGCCATGTGGGGTCCCATGAGGCTGGGGGCAGAGGGGGGCCCCACACAGCTGGGGGGGCATTTAGCAAGGCCCCACAAGATTGGAGAGAGGAGAGCTTTGACAAGGGTCCCACACGGCTGAAGGCGGGACTCCATTCATCTCAGGGGCCCAGCATCACGTTTAAAAAGAACCTGCGCTCCGTGTCTTAGATGCGCTCAATAGCTTCACATAGAGGGGGGGCTTGAGGAGAATCTCCACATGGCTAGGGGAGACTTGAGCAGAGTCCACACGGTGAGTGAGTGGGGCCCCACTCAAGTTCTCCCACTACCTACCTACCTGGCTATCCACCAATGAGTGGCCCGCTACCTACCTACCTGGCTACTTATCTATCTACGGGGAGCCCACTAGCTACCTATCTATCTTCGGGAGCCCGCCCGCTAGCTACCTATCAATCTTCGGGAGCCCACTATCTACCTATGGGAAAGGGCCTATATAACTAACTACTTGTGGGGGTTATATACACCTAACTACCAGGGCACTAAGGGGGTAATTATTACCTTTTTGGGCACTATGGATGGGGAGATTGTACATGGGGAAGACATAGGTGGGAGGATAATAAAAGAGTGAAGAATCTCAGGTGTTTGTGTTGTAAATTCTGCAGGGACGAGTGGTGCCCGGGAGAAGTCGCCATGGTGGTCTGGACTGGATGGAGAAGAAAAGGAAACGTGAAAAAACTCATCACAGGATGCACCTGTGAGTCACAAGAAGTAACTGGGACTGTGTGCACTTTATCTACCACTAAATGGTCACTGTATGGAGGTATTATTGCTCTTGGTGTAACGGCTTATATTTAGTAACAGTACAGTGGTATTATTTAGTCTCTCTATGATGGAGATATGTGGTGGAATTATTTGGTTTGTGTATATTGTTATTTTTGTATTGGTCTGGGTATACTGGTTTATTCAGTAACATTATAGTGGTGAGAAACAGTGATCATGTGGCGGTATTCGCTGGCCTTTGTATACATACTGACTTGCACAATATAGATAAACTGTATGTTGTAAAATCCAACAAGAACTGAATCCAAAAACAATGGTGCAAATGCGTTTTTATTTTTTTGGTGGACTGGTAGGGGGCGGCGTTGATAGAGGGGGGGCCCCGATGCCTCAGCTGTATGGGGCCCTGAAATTTCTGATGGCTGCCCTGAGTAGAACAGGTGACTTTTGTTGCATAGCAACCGTGTGAGTGCCCAGGTCAAATTCAGTCCACCTAAACTGTCAGTGGCTGTTGGCTCTGCTGTGTGATGTGTAGTCCCGCCCAGTTCGGTGACAGGAGTGCACACAGTGTGTTGATGCTGTGCTGGGACGAGAGAGACACCAGTTGCTGTGCTGGAATGGAGAGAGAGAAAACCGATGTGTCGGGGTTTGGAAAAGAACCTGAGCTGTGCTGGGAGGGAGAGAGAACCCTGATGCTGTGCTGGACGGAAAAGACTTATGCTGTGCGGGGGAGGGAGAAGAGAAAAAACGTGATGCGTACGGGGGGAGTGAATAGACACCTGAGCTTGCGGGGGGGAGAAAGAGGACAACGATCTGCCTGGAGGGAGAGAGAGAGAGACCTGATGCTGTACTGGGAGGAGAGACACCTAATGCTGTGCTGAGGGGAGAGAGACCTGATGCTATGCGGGGACAAGAGAGACACCTGATGCTGTGCTGGGACAAGAGAAAGCCCTGATGCTGTGCTGGGACATAGAGAGAGACCTTTTGATGTGCTCAGGGATAAGAGAGAGAGACTTGATGCTGTGGAGACAAGATCTCCCATGTGGGGGATTTTAGGCTAGTCCCATGAAAACACAACGTACTACGCGGGTCCCATGTATAACACAACTGTGCTGTCCCATACATGACTGTTTTGTGAGAGCTGTGCAGTCCAATGTAAAACAAAACTTTTTGTGCAGTCTCATGTAAGACACAACTGTACTGTGCAGTCCCATGTAAACACAACTGTAAAGTGCAGTCAAACGTAACACACAACTCTACTGCACAGTCCTATGTAAAACACAACTATTGTGTGATAATCTGTTGAATATATCACTATCAGGGGCGTAACTTGAGAAGCCAGGGCCCCAAAGCAAACTTTTGGATGGGGCTCCCTACCCCCCCTCGCCAACCTCCCTGACCACGAACATTTCCCCAGGAATCTGTAATAATTAGATAATACAAGGGCAAATCCCCCACAAACATCTCACTATCATGCTGCTACCAAAAAAAAACCACACACCAAACCAACATTACCAATAAAAGCTATTTTCATAGGGGCCTGATTTAAACCCCCCAGAACAAGACCACAAATTACCACCAAATATGATGAAAAATCCCCACCTATTACTGATCAGTACCAAAGACCAATATTTTTGCCATATAGTGACCATATAGGGGATATACTGTGTACACGGGCCGCAGACTGTATATAACCACCATACAGTGACCCATAGTGGGAACACCGGACACGACTCCAGACAAAGTGATTTAAAGGGAGTTACATCTTGTGATCACATGACGTTTCCTGACAATTTTTGACTTTCTCTTTTGTTCGCAAATTGGGCCAGACTGCCATCATGGCATTTCCTGACCACTTGTCCCAGGAGATTAAGACACAGATATCTTAGAATCCTGACTTTTCCAGCACCGGCCTCTTGGCTATAGGGGCCATTTTGGCAGGCAGGGGTTTTGATAGGCTATATGGGCCCCAGATAGGCAAGGTTTAGGAGGGAAAAAGAGTCCCCAATAGGCAGGGGGGTTTAGGGACTATAGGGGGCCAACGGGAGACAGGGGTATGTGGGCTAAGGGCCATATAGGTAATAGGCAAAAATTTAGGTGCTAAAGGGGCCCCATATAAGTAGACGGGCAGGCTTGGGGGGCTGTATAGGTGGCAAGCTTTAGGGGCTATATGGGCAGACAGGCTTCATGGGGGCTATAGGGCTATTCAGGCAGGCAGACTTAGAGACCCTATATAAGCAGGCTTTAAGGGGTTTATATAGGCGGCTTGGGGGACAAGTAGGAAAGCGGGGGGGGCTATTATGGCCCGGCTGGGGAGTACATAGGTAGGCTGGGGGCTATGCAGGCAGGCTGGGGCTATGCAGGCTGGGGGGCTAATAAGGCAGGCTGGGGTATATATAGGCAGGCTGGGGGTATATAGGCAGGCTGGGAGGCTATGCAGGCAGTCTGGGGGTATATAGGTAAGCTGAGAGGTATATAGACAGGCAGAGGGGCTATTTAGGCATGCTGGGGGGCTATACAGGCAGGCTGGGGGGCTATGCAGCAGGCTGGGGGTATATAGGTAGGCTGGGGGGGTATATAGGCAGGCTGGGTGGTATATAGGCAGGCTGGGGGGTATATAAGTAGGCTGGGGGTATCTATGGGCAGGCTGGGGGGTATATAGGTAGACTGGGGGTATATAAGTAGGCTGGGGGATATGCAGGAAGGCTGGGGGCTATGCAGGCAGGCTGGGGGGCTATATAGGCAGGCTGGGGGTGTATAGGTAGGCTGGGGGGTATATAGGTAGGCTGGGGGTATATAGGTAGGAGGGAGGGCTATTTAGGCAGGCTGTAGGGCAGGTAAAATAAGAAATAACTTACTTACCTCACTCCACGCTCCCCCGATGCGTCTCCCTCCAGCCTCTCTGCTCAGCGCGGGCGGCGCCGTGATGTGACCTCACCGCGCCGCCCACGTGATCACAGAGAGCCAGCAGGGGAAGTAGCAGAGTGGAGCGTCATTCCGTTCTGCTATCTCCGGGCAGCGCTGCCTCTGAACGCTCGGGTCGGAGGGCCCGGGCATTCAGAGGCAGTAGGCGCCGGGCCCCTCAGCTCCCTACCCGCCAGCAGTAAACTAGTATGTTCGTTGCCGGCAGGCCCAGGAGCGGTATTACTGGGGTAACGGACGCGGTAGCAGCTGCGCCGGGCCCCCTAAGAGCGCGGGCCCTGGGGAAGCTGCTACGTCTGCTACCCCAGTAGTTACGCCCCTGATCGCTATGTATTTGTCAGGAGAAAGAGGCAGGACTGGGACGATGGGGAGGCAGAGGTGGGTGATTGCCTAGGGCCCAACCTCTGCCTGTCACATGGGGGGGCGCACAAACACTTTCTCTAACAGTCCTTTATTGATTCATAACACTGCGGCTGCCTGACTGCAGCGCAGCACTGTTATCTGTGGCTGCTGTTGCTCAGCCCACCCCTTACTCCGCTGCGTGGCGCCGGCTTCTGCGGAGCACAGGACCACAGGCGCCACACAGCTACGTGCCTCAGTTTTGTCTGACGAGCGCCCGCATGTTTCTCCTGTGCCACATGATAGTTTTGATCTTGGTTTACTGGTTTGTGCAGTAACTATAATGTATGGATTTTTCATTTACAACATATTTTATATAAATACATCCCAATAGACTCCACATACTCCACTGTTGTGTGTCGGAATTGTGTTTTTTTTCCCCTCTTCTACCTAGCTGGGGAGGGCGCAGGTACGTGTGTTAAGTTAGAGCCAGATTTAATTTATTTTTTTTGTGGGGGGGAGGCGCCACTGGTCGTACTTGCCTAGGGCACCAAAATGCCGTGTCCCGGCCTTGGGTAGAGGAGTGATGTTCTGCACAGGTCAAGATGTAATCTGCAGAATATATCACTATGTATCTATTAGGAGATAGAGGAGCAATATTCTGCAGATCTGTAGAGGTCAGAGGTGTAATAATCTTCAGAATATATCACTATATGAGAGAGAAACAGAGAGAGAAAATCATCCAGCTCTCCCAGAGTCCTGAATATCAAATACCCATTCTAGTTACAAAGTATGTAGAGAGAGCGAGAAATGTAGATATACACTGTCGAGTGTAGCACTTAGCTTTTCACTTCAAATGATTCCTTAGGCTATGTCTAACAGCACTACACGTAACAATGACTGACTAAAACAAATGACGTTTATTAAATATTACATAAAAAGTGAAAATATTTAAAAACAGACCAATTATAACGACGGGTTCACAAAAGCCAAAAACGATTGGATGGGTGCAGATTTCATTTAAATAAAACAAAATTTAAAATTTGTAATGAGATGTTCAGGGGTATCCATTTATCAAACTATGTTAATATAAGGGGGTTTAAAATCGGGTTCTAGAAAAAAGTGACACAAAAATTTACACCCAAAAAATATTTTAAAAATTTATCCCCATAAAAAATGAAAAATAAAACCCCCAATCTATATACCTTACGGGCTGCATGTATGGACCGACCCAAGTGGCTGGAATACATAACACGAAACCAGGACAATGTATACATGATTTAAAATGTAGAAATGCCATAAAACACACATAATAAAAAATTGCAGCACACATGCTACACCTTTACCTACAGCATTATGCATTTTGAAAAATCTGCTGATGACAATAAAAAAGGTAAAAACAAAAACAATAAAATTTTATAGTATTTTATTTTAATATTTGGGCCAAATTTGACTTTCGGGCTAATTTCAAACATTGCATTTTTTTTGCAAAAAAAAAAAAAAAGATAAAAAAACTTTTTCCCAAAGTGTTTTTGCATGTTTTTTTTAAAAACCCAAAAATGTGTGCAAACAACCCAAAAAAGAGAGCTAGAATTTAAAAGGGTGGGAAGAAGGGTTTAAATAGGGAAAAGAAAAACCCTTTTGTCCTGTCACTATAGTTAAAAAAAAAATAGGAAAATTTTTTCCCCTTTTCCTGTTCTTTTTTCTGGGAAATCAAAAACACTTGCCCCTGAAGGCCAATCCCGGCCTTGGGGAGGCTGTTTACTTGTTTTCCTTAACCGGGGGGTGATTGAAGATCCCAAGGGAATTTCCTCCAATGCCAAGGTCCTGGTTTTTCCCTTTTCCTGGTTTTTTTAAACCCCTTTAAAGATGCTATGGTCAATAAGGGGTTTGACAGAAGGAGTTGGTGCAATTTTAGGTCGGGGATGTTTGCAAAAAGGGTAGAGGGAAAAAAATTGGCCTCTGGTCTGTCTGTGACATAAGCCTACCAGGCGCTCCCCAAAGATGGAATTTTTTAAATTTTGGGAATTATAGATTGAAATTTATAGTCTGTTTAGTCCCAGCCCCCTTATTGGGGTCAAAATGAAAAAAAAAAAATGAAAGTGAAAAAAATAAAGTACAAATCACATAAACCTTCTCCCCCTTTTTCAATATTAAAAAGGGGTTTGGGAAACCTGGAGGTGAAGCTCTGAAAAACATGTAAAATGACCTTTGCAGGGGGCCCCTTTGAAAGAGCTGTGACACCCTTTCCCCTTTCCCCGCTCACACAGAATGATGTTTGTAAAACCAGTTTTGTGAGGGAAAAAACCTGTTTTACTGGGGGGGAGGGGACACCCCCCGGGTTTTGAAGTTTAATTTAGACGAAACAGCTCAAGTTGGAAAACCTTGTGTTGGAAAAAACCCCTTTAAAAGGATTAACAATTAAGTTTTAAAAGGTGCCAAAACCCGGGGGTTTAGTGCTAAAGTTTGGGGTTTGTGATGGGGTCACTTTTATCAAAATTGTCCGAAGGGGGGCCCTCAGAGGCTTCCCGGAAAGCCAGTTTCGTGGCCCCTAATGGGAGCCGGGAAAGGAGAGGAAAAAATAAGTTATTTTTTTTTTTTTTAAAACACTTGGGGAAACATTTTTTGAACAGGGTTGCAAAAAGGAACTCTGGCCTTAAAAGGGTGTAGTAGCCCAAGTTTAAGGATGAAATGTGCAGGCGAAAACCCCAAAAATTTGGCGCAAGGAAAAGTGCCTCGGTACGCCCCAAAACACTTTTAGTGCGCCAATTTTTAGGGGGCGTTTGGGGGCGTGTCGTCCCCCTTTAAATTTGAAATTAGAACATTTTTGTTTCTCTGATCCCCAAAACTTTGGGCGGAACATTTTAGAACGCCAGAAAAAGTTAAAGGGGGTCTTTTCTGAGCCTAAAGTTGTCGTTTTGTAAATTAGACTGCGTTTTTTGTAGGGAACTGCAGAAAAAAACGGGTTTCATACATTCTGGCCCCAAGTCATATCCCTTTTAAAGTGATTTAAAAAAGGGGTTTCAGTGCCAAAAATTCAAAATGTCAACTTGGAGGTCAAAAACCCCTGACTCCCTTGTCTATAGGGCCCCATAAAACCACCTAAATATATATTTCGGCCCTTAAAACCCCCTGCCCCCCCTTTTTATCCCCCTTTAAAATGCCCTATAACCCCTTTTTGGGTTTTTATTTTTTATAGGGCCCCCTTTAAAAACGCTACCCTGGCTCCCTTTTAAAAGCCCCTAACCCTTTTTGGGGGTCCCTTAAAACCCCCCCTTTTAAACCTTGTTTTCCCAAACCCTTTTTGGGGGCCCCAAAAAACTCCCCCAAAAACCCTGCCTGACTCCCTTTTAGGGGGCCCTATAACCCCAACCCTGCCTACCAAACCTTTATGGTCCTTAAAACCCATTAAATCCTGCCGGGAAAACCTATATGGCGACCCTTTTAATTTTCTAAAGCCTGCTCTTCCTATAGGGCCCCTATACCCAAAACCTAATTTTGCCCCATTTGGGGACGCTTTTTGCCTAATTCCCTACCTTCCCTTTTGGGGGCCCTCCCTATAGCCTCTTTTCCTTGGGGGGCCCCCAAAATATAGCTTTTCTACCTATTTTTCCTTTTTTAGTAAAGTACGGGTTTGTAGCAGAAAAAATTAAAAGAACAGATATTGCACGTTTTTCTCAGCAAGAATGTTAGCCCCCCCTTTTTTCAATGTTTTCAAGGGCTTTTTTTTTAAAGATAGAGCAGATAACACGAAAAAACCCGTGTTTTTCCGGGTTTCAAGCTGAATCTGTTTAACTGTTCCACCTACACCCTCCCGGTTTTTCCCAAACAAATTCCTTTAATTTGAAAACCGGGGGCCTCCCTACAGCTAAATCCCTCCCTGGGGGTGCCAACTTATTTTGGGGAAAAAACAAATTCCCTTTAATAGGGCCTATCTCCCTTTCCCTTTTGAAAACTCCCTTTAATTGAGATCTGCTTAACTTTTGCCTAAAATCTACCCTACCTAAAAGGCCTATTTTACTGCCTCCCTTTCCTCCCTAAAAGCCTCCCAACCTATCAAATGGGGGTTTTAATGGAAAACTTTAAATTCCTGAGGGTAAGGGCCATAGCTTTTTCACAATCCCAGGGGGGGAATCTTTTTTCCCTTTCCCCTTAGGAGATTTGGGCCTCTAAGCTATGGTAGAGAGGGGCGAAATTGATTCAAAACAAAGGGGAATTCTTTTGGGCCCAGAGAGGGTGCCAATCAGAGGCCCGGGCGGGTTTTCTGTTAAATTCCGCAATTTATATAAGTCCGAGCGCGAGCGGGGAGCTCTTTCCCGCTCTCACTGTATGTTTTAGGGAAAGGTTGCTCCCAAAGGCTGCTAATGATATTCCTACTAAAGAAATCATTTTTTTACAGCGTTTTTTTTGGGGGGGGGTCACGCTTGTTCAGAGACTGCTTCTCTTAATGTTCTATTTCTGATTTTGTGAGGTATTGGATCTGAAGTCCAGTGTGCGTCCACTGCAGCTGCATATACATTTTAATGCTATCTGCTCACAGCACATTGAATATCCAAGGGTTATCTAAGCCTGTTCCTGTTGTATTCATTTAAAGAAACAGCGTTTTTACAATACAAATACCACTTCATTTTTGGTTGCTCAATTCTTTTGCGCAATTTAATTAAGCGTTGTTTAGCTGCTGTGGTGACTAAAAGAAACCGTCTTTTTCACCAGCAAAAAATACATTTTTCCTGTATCATAATTCATAACCGAAGGTTAATTACAAGTTTTTCTCTTGTTGTGTAGCGTAAAATACACGCTATTGTAACATGCTACAAAGCTGGTAGTTTTTGGTTGCTCAATTCTTTTGTGCAATTTACATCCAGGGGTTAATTAAGCGTTGTTCTGCTGCTGTGTTCACTGAAATAAACCATATTTTTCACCGCCAAAAAAGAAATTTTTCCTGTAGCATAATTCATAATCGAAGGTTAATTACAAGTTTTTCTCTTGTTGTGTAGCGTAAAATACACGCCATTGTAACACGCTACAAAGCTGGTAGTTTTTGGTTTCTCAATTCTTTTGCGCAATTTACATCCAAGGGTTAACTAAGTATTTTTCTGCAGTAGTACTCAGTAAAAGAAACTTTGTTTTTCACCACCAAAGAAGAAATTCTGTAGCATAATTCATAACCAAAGGTTAATTAAGCCTGTTTGTGCTTTTATATTGTAACGGTCGGGCGTTGACAGACGTATGCCAAAGCGCCAACCACTGATATCCGTGTGTGGATCCTCAGGGCCCACCACAGGCACAGATGGCAGATGCAGGCGGTGGGTAGCCGAAGTGCAGGACTGGGTTGGAGACAGCGCACCGCAGGTGTAGCCGATAATCGTATAAGCGGTCCGGGTGGGTAGCAGGTATAGGCTAAGCAGCAGGAGTACGCCAGCAGGTACATCGTGTTTGTGCAGCAGGTGTAGGCAGGCTGGTGCAGCGGCAAATGTCCAACAGGAACTGATAGACGTATAGAATCAATAACAGAACAGCAGCAAAGCAGCAGCCAAGGGGTCAAGTTCTTGTGCTGAAGACAACAACGAACTGACAAGATCAAGAGGGAGGAAGCTCCTTAAGAAGCCAGAGGTCACAGGTCACTGGACCGGACCAAAGACCACTGACTCCTCAAGTATCATGCAGTGCCGCGCGCGTGCCCCTAGAGGGAGCACGTGTGCGCACAGAAAGACAGGAAGCTGGAGGAAGCCATGGTGACTGAGACCTGCAAACAGGAGCTGGGACAGGTGGGTGAATAGAGCCAGAAGCACTAGAGACACGGGCATGCTGACGGTCCGTAGCAGGGGCCGCAGCGTGAACCGTGACAGTACCCCCCCTTAAGCCCTCCCCTCTGGGCTAGCCGGGTACCCACAAAATGGCTAGGGGTAACCACCTCCTCCTCGGTATCCCAGGAACTGTTGTCAGAAGAGGTGTCCAGAGAGTCCCGGATTACTTCGTGGACCTGGGGAAAAGAAGCAGACACAGTAGGCCGGGGGTGGGGTGGGTGGGAGTCAGTGGTGTCTTTACGGACCAGAGGCTCTTCTTGCACACGTGGTTCTTCCATCGGCACAGCAGAACAAACGGACAGAGAAACGGATGGGCAGGGCTGCTCCAGATGGGCGGGCTTGAGGCAGTGAAAGTGGCAAAGCTTGCCCCATTGGACAACTTCGCCCATTTTCCAATCCAGGGATGGGTTGTGAAGCTGGAACCACAGGAGCCCGAGCAGGACTGGAGCAGATGAACTAGGCAGGATGTAAAAGGACAGATTTTCCTGATGGGAACTGCCAACCTTTAAGGACACAGGCTGGGTACGGAACTGGACTGGCTCCTTCAGGATCTCCCCATTGATGGAAGAGAAACGTAGGGGCGTCTCTAGATGGGAGACAGGCAGACTGAACTTCTCCAGCAGAGCCGGGTGGATAAAGTTCTCAGAGGAGCCGGAATCCAGCAAGGCAGGAACTTCATAGGCGGCACCAGACGAGAAACGTAGAGTGACCGGAGTGGTCAGACAAGGGGCAGAGGCACCATCATTCAGGATCACTTCAGCCACAACACCATGGCACTGGGTTATCCAGAGCGCAGCTGGGCGGACTGGGCAGTTCTTCAGGTAATGACGGGTACCACCACAGTACAGGCACAGATTTAAGCTGTGTCGACGGGTGTGTTCCTCTGTGGAGAGATGAGTGCAGTTGACTTCCATAGGCTCATCTTGGGTGAACGCAGGTGCCAGGCGAGGCTGAGTTGGGGTCTCAAGTACAGGGCGTGGAGACTTGCGAGGACGTGTGGACACTGGTAGTTGGCGAAGCTCTAACTCCCTCTCAGCAAAACGGATGTCGATCCGGGTAGCAAGAGCAATGAGGTCGTCCAGGGTGGTAGGTAAGTCACGACCAGCCAAGTCGTCCTTAATGTGTCCATCGAGGCCCCCCCAGAAGGCAGCAACGAGGGCCTCGTTGTTCCAGGCAAGCTCGGAGGCCAGGGTACGGAACTGGATGGCATACTGGCCCACGGTGGAGTCACCTTGACGAAACCGGAGCAGAGAAGAAGCAGCAGAGGTGCTGCGCCCAGGTAGCTCGACGGTTTTCTGGAGGCGTTCAGGAACTCCTGGAGGTCTCCTGTCAGCGGAGCCCCTTTCTGCCACAGAGGTGAGACCCAGGCCAAGGCTTCACCTGAGAGTAGGCTGATGATAAAAGCCACCTTGGTACGGTCAGATGGGAACTGGTGAGCCAGGACCTCAAAGTGGATTGTGCACTGATTGAGGAAGCCGCGACAGGTATGGGGATCTCCAGAATAACGGGCAGGCAGAGGCAGGTGCAGGCTGGGACTGGTCATGGCAACAGGAGGCGGAACCACAGCAGATGGCGGAGCAGTTGTAGGTGCCAGTGCAGACACAACTTCATCCAGACGGGTGGTGATCGTCTGCAGCTTCTGAAAAAACTGCTCCAGATGAACGCCATGACGGTTTACCATGGCTACGATGTCAGGCAGGGTCACTCCGGCGGGATCCATATTTGATGGTCAGTTCGTACTGTAACGGTCGGGCGTTGACAGACGTATGCCAAAGCGCCGACCGCTGATATCCGGGTGTGGATCCTCAGGGCCCACCGCAGGCACAGATGGCAGATGCAGGCGGTGGGTAGCCGAAGTGCAGGACTGAGTTGGAGACAGCGCACCGCAGGTGTAGTCAATAAACGTATGCGCAGTCCGGGTGGGTAGCAGGTATAGGCCAAGCAGCAGGAGTAGGCCAGCAGGTACAGCGGCAGATGTGCAGCAGGTGTAGGCAGGCTGGTGCGGCGGCAAATGTCCAACAGGAACTGATAGACGTATAGAATCAATAACAGAACAGCAGCAATGCAGCAGCCAAGGGGTCAAGCTCTTGTGCTGAAGACAACAACGAACTGACAACATCCAGAGGGCGGAAGCTCCTTAAGAAGCCAGAGGTCACAGGTCACTGTGACGGACCAAGGACCACTGACTCCTCAAGTACCATGCAGTGCCACGCGCGTGCCCCTAGAGGGAGCACGTGTGCGCACAGGAAGACAGGAAGCTGGAGGAAACCATGGTGACTGAGACCTGCAAACAGGAGCTAGGACAGGTGGGTGAATAGAGCCAGAAGCACCAGAGACACGGGCATGCTGACGGTCCGTAGCAGGGGCCACAGCGTGAACCGTGACATATATTCAGTAAAATACACAGAGTTTTTAAACAGCACATACAAGTCAATTTTTCCTGGCCATTTGTGGAGCGCAATTTATATCCAAAGGTTACCCGAGCTTCTTAGTGAGCTCATTTGGAGTCAAATACAGGGTGTGTATTTATCATATACAGATATCTTCATCAAACAGTGTCTGTACATTTTAGAACAAACAGTATGTCAGACAGAGAGGTGGCAGGCTCTTCACCTGCGAGTGGCAGTGGCAGAAACATTCCTGGAGCAGGCCCAAGTCACAGTACAGCAAGGGGACGTTGCAGCAGGGGTCACACGGTGAGGCTACAACTGTCGCTGTCATCTAGCGGCCGGTTGTTGACCAGCAACCCAAGGGTTCTTGATTGGTTAACTAGGTCATCCACTTCCTCCCAGATGACATCTGACAACCCCAGCCAAGAGTCGGTGGGATCGTCAGACACAACCTTTAGATGACATGGCCTGGGAGCAGGTCAGCGGCCCTCACCTGACCTCAACCTGCCTCTGTCCCATCCGGTTCCCTCAGCCAGAGATCTACTATGTGGTCTGGGCTCAGCGCCACTGTATAGCGAGGATGAACAATTTGAGGAGGGCAGTCAGCAGCTACTTGGCAGCGAAGAAATGGGGCCAATATCCCCTGCTTCTTGCAGTAGGCGGCAAAGTATAGATGTGGAGAGTGGCATGGGAGGTCATGTTGTGAGAGGTCAGCCTCTGCATACCAAGACCGGTGATGAGGACAGCAGTGATGATGAAACAAATAGATGTTGATGTAGCCAACCGCCCTCGGGAGCCGGGTGAAGCAAGGGCTTCATCATCGTCAGGAGAAGAGCGCGACAGCGTGCGCGTCAGGCAGCGGCGCAGCCAGCAAGTGGGTTGTGTGGCCGTGAGTCAGCAGGGTAGCAGCAGTGTGAATTCGGGAGCCAAGAGGCCATGGGTTAGAAAACCCGCTACGCAGGTCACTCAGTGCGGAGCGTTGGTGGTAAAATCAGCTACTCGGTGGTGTGGCAGTTCTTTGCTAAGACACCGGAGGAGCCGAATATGGGTATATGTAGAATCTGTGGGCAGAAAGTGAAGCGTGGCCAGGGAGCTAACGTTGGCACCACGGCCCTGCGTCAACACATGCAGCGTCACCATCCGGTGGCCTGGGAGAAACGTGGCTCAGATGTGGTGGTCCATCCTGCCGCCGCAGCAGCAGCGGCCAGTGGCACGCATGCCATTGCAGCCAGTCAAGGCTCCACCACCTCTGCAGAAGGGAGCTGTTTCTCTTTGCCATCATCTCCCGGTCCAGATGCTCCTGCTCCTTGCTACTCATGGCGCCAGCAGTCGTTCAGCGAGGCGATTGCAAAGAGACAACAGTATGCGTCCAACCATCCTAAGGTGCAGCAGCTGACCGTGCTCCTGTCCAAGTTATTGGTACTGCAGGCCCTCCGTTTCCAAATGGTGGACTCTGCACCATTCAGAGAACTAATGGCTTGTGCCGAGCCGAGATGGAGAGTTCCAAGCCGTAATTTCTTTTCCAAAAAGGCAGTACCAGCACTTCATAAATATGTAGAACAGAAAGTGGGCCAGTCCTTGAGCTTATTGGTTTGTTCCAAGGTGCACGGCAGCACGGACATTCTGGAGCTGTAACTACGGTCAGGGCCAGTACATGTCCTTTACGGCATTGGTAAATGTGCTTCCTGCCCAGGACCCCAAAAACACTTGGAACGGGAGACGCCGCTTTCTCCTCACTTTGTCAAACTGCGGCTCCTGCGCCCAATATCCGCCTCCTCCACACCACCACCATCTCAGCCTCCAACAAGTATGCTCCATCTTTACCACATGTGTAAGGCACGGGTGTCACGCAGTTCTACCCCTGGCTTCCCTCGGCGAACAAAGTCACACAGGGGAGAAACTGCTCCGTGTCTTTGCAGCAAGAAATCGATGTGTGGCTTTCTCTGGCCAACTGCAAATCAAAACCATGGTGACGAACAATGGGAGGAACATTGGTGTCCGCGCTGCACCGAGGAGGGATGGTCCATGCGCCCTGCATGGCGCATGTGTTCAATTGGTTTGTGAAAAAGTTCCTGAAGTCTTCCACATCTTCAGAAGATTTGAAAATGGCCAGGAAACTTTGCATGCACTTCATCCATTCCTACAAAGCCAGGAACACCCTCCTCGAGTTGCAGCGGCAAAACTGCCTCCCCCAACACACTCATATATACGATGTTTCCACCCGTTGGAATTCCAGCCTGCACATGTTGGACCGAATGGATGAACAGAGAAAGGCCATTAACGATTTTTTGATAATCCAGGCGGACAGGAGTACTCCCCTGTGTAACTTTGATGTCACCCAGTGGCAGCTCATGCGTGACACCTGCGGTTTGTTGAGGCCATTCGAGGAGGCACGTTATTTGTCAGTCGCCGGACCTAAGGGATGAATAACGTCATTCCATGCTTCATGTCGGGAAACAGATGCTGAAAAATCTGTCTGGGCAGGGGACTGGAGAAGTGGCGACTACATCTCGTGGGCACATGAGTCCGGTGGGGACTGAAATGGAGGAGGAGGACATTGGAGCAGAAGCATTGTCTGGTGAAATGAGTGGATTTTCTACCCAGGTGACAAGATAGGAGGAGCAGGAGCAGCTGGAGGAGGTAGATGGGATGAGGAAGACGAGGCAGATGCCCCGCAAGCACCGTGGCAGTATACGGGTGGAGATGGAGGCAGGGAGCCCCTCGGAGTAAACTTGTGCAGATGGCCCGCAGCATGCTGATTTGCCTGGCTAGTGACAGCCGAATAGTCAGCATCCGGGCAGGGGATGACTTCTGGCTCTCACCCTATTGGACCCTCGCTACCGGTCCAAAATGGGACCCTTTTTTCCCCAGCTATTGAGAGGGAGGACAAACTAAAAATACTATGGGGAATCCTCCGTAGTCATTTGGGCCCGCTGCCTATGTGCGGCATGCCCCTCCTCTGAAGGTCCCCGGGGGGTTCTTCAGCGCTCGTGTACTACTGCCGCGGCTGCTGGGGGAGGGGAGGGGGGGGGGGGGGTAGGAGCAGTGCCAGCTCATCAGCAGAAAACCCTAATTCTGGAGTCACTGATGAGCAGCTTCCTTCACCGCCTATTTGAGGAGGTCAGACGCCAGCGCAGCAGCAGGACCTGAAGCAGACCCTAAACCCAAAACAGGTGGTGGCCTACTTGGACAGCACTCTGCCACCCCAGTTAGAAGATCCGCTGGACTACTGGGCAGCCAAACTGGATGTGTGGTCGCAACTTGCCGAGTTTGCAGTGGAGAGCTGTCCTCCCTGGCCAGTAGTGTGGCATCAGAGCGGGTGTTCAGTGCTGCGGGGGCCATCCTTACCCCAAGGAGAACCCGTTGTCCACGGGAAATGTGGAACAGCTGACCTTTGTAAGATGAATCAGGCGTGGATTGGCCAGGATTTCCACCCCCCAATGCCCTTTGGCGTCAGACTACATCAGCCACGACGCCTCACCCAAAATGTGAGAAATGAGTCTGGGTTCAAACTACCTGCCTCAGCCACTATTTTTGATGCTTGCCACCTGCCTGATGCCAACATCTGCTGACGTTTCTCCATCTTCCACCAACCATCTTTACCCGGGATGGTATTACCACCCACCTCTACACTCTGTTATTGTGCCACTTATGACCCCATGCTGCTTCTGCTGTTGCTGTTGCCGTTTACATCCACACTGTGTCATTGTGCCACTCTTGACCTCATGCTGTTGCTCCTGCCGCCCTCACCCCCCACTCTCTGTCATTGTGCACTCTGTGGCCCACTCAGTTTTTGCCACCTCCAGAATGTCATTGTGTCACTCTCTGACCTCATGCTGCTGCCAAACCCTCACCTCAACTGTGTTATTGTGCCCTCTGTGGCTACTCCCGTTTTTGCACCCCAGAATGTCATTGTGCCACTGTCTGACCTCATGCTTCTGCCACCATAACCTCCACTCTCTGTCATTGTGCCACTCTGTGGCCTACTACTGTTTTGCCACCTCCAGAATGTCATTGTGCCACTGTCTGACCTCATGCTGCTGCTGCCGTGACCTCCCCCACTGGGTTTTCCCTTGTGCCATCTCTGGTGGCCTACTCCAGTTTTTGCCACCTCCAGAATGTCATTGTGCCTGTCTGACCTCATGCTGCTGCTTCCGTGACCTCCACACTGTGTCATTGTGCAACTCTGTGGCCTACTCCTGTTCTCGCCACCTCCAGAATGTCATTATGCCATTGCCTGACCTCATGCTGCTGCTGCCGTGACCTCCACACTGTGTCATTGTGCCACTCTGTGGCCTACTCCAGTTTTTTCCACTCCAGAATGTCATTGTGCCACTGTCTGACCCCATGCTGCTGCTGCCATGACCTCCACACTGTGTTTATTGTGCCACTCTGTGGGTACTCCAGTTTTTGCCACCTCCAGAATGTCTTTTTGCCACTCTCTGACCCTTGCTGCTGTGGCAGCCGCCGTCACTCCACACTCTGTCACTAATGTTGCCACCTGAGCTCTCAGCTTGTTTTTTTCATGCTTTCGCTGGCATGACTTTATCAGGCTACATTCCCGCTTGAGTTGTTTGGTCAGTTTTTCCCTCTTAAGTGCCAGGGAATTTTATAGTGAAGCGATTCTAAGGGGCGGCGGCAGTCATGTGCGTGTCATACTAAAAACACAACATTGTATGAAGACCAAACCAAGCTCACTCTGCATATTTAAGCATGGCAAAATGTTCTACAGCACCTGCAGGCTCTGTGCAGCCCGGAAATAGCTGTTTTTTAACTTGATTCGTCCCGAAGTAATTCGGACCGAATTTAATTTTGTCGGGAATTTCGGCAAAGTGACTGAATCAAATTTTTGAGAAATTCGCCCATCTCTAGCTATGGCCTGTACCCGCTCTGTCACTTCTTGGAAGTTTGTACAGAGGTGGGGGGCAGGGAGTGAGGTGCTGGAAAAGTGAGGATTCTAATATATTTGTGTCCAAATCTGCAGGGACGAGTGGTGACCGGGAGAAGTCATCATGAAGGTCTGCACTGGATGGAGAAGAAAACGGAAAGTCAACAACTCGCCAGAGAAACGTCACCAGTTATTTAATGGAGGAACAGAACTTCTGATCACAGCACAAGAAATTAATTCCAAACTCCATTGTGTGGCATTCATTAGACATCTTTTTTATTAACGTTCTGTTCTAACATATAGTTTATTGCTTTTCCTTTTATTGAATTTTGCTTTCATTGGCAGCTTTGCCACACATTTCTACATGCACAGCCCACAAATATGTTTCTTAATTAACAGTATAAGAACTGCCTTTTTTCCTAGGACTACATTTTGCAATCACACATACATTATTAAATAACAGATTGCATAGAGAGCTCAAATATTCTAAGGAACATTAGTATTAGGACCCAATTCGGCATGTGTTTGCATCCTTTTTAAATGTACTTTCAGTACCTTTAGTATGAGCTACAACAGGATGGCTTAAACATTATAGTCATCCTGTTGCCATTGACCCCTATTGTACCGATCTGGATCTAGTTTTTTTAAAATAGACAGAATTCGGACTCTGCAAAATTTTTGTATCATTTTGCAACCTATTACTGTTAACCCTTGTTGTACAAAAACACGATCCATCTAGATCTTGTTTTTTTTATTTTTTTTCACCATCATTATTGCATCCTATAAATCCAGAATTGTCCCTGGAAGACAAGATCAGACAGAAACTGATCTATTTCGGTCTTTTTATTGGTCAAATTCATTAGAAAAGGAGATGCAACTCTTGATGGTTAATGGTAAAAGGAAATAGCAGCGACCCGAGGCCCATTGGATGGATGCCATCAAGAATGACTTGGGATTGAACATCAAGCAATTGAAAAAAGCTGTGGAAAACAGGAAAGTATGGCAAGAGCTGCCCTACAGAGTATCCCACGGTTTGACATAACTAAAAGGATACAAGAGATACTATAAGTTTTATTAACACAAAAACAGTACCTTTTAACGGGATGCAAAAATATAGTGAGAGCTTAACCTTTGATGCTTTTAGATTAAAAATTATGTGCAGAATTGAGGCTATCTTCCTGAATTTATTGTGTAACACTGGGGATCAAAGACAGCTCTGACATTTGCTACTTCTTCCAAAATACCACAATCAGAGATGTACTTAAAAGTCCTGGGCCTCACTGCAAAACCTGAAACAGGACCCCTCACCACCAAGTTTTGTTTATAATAATCATTATTTTTTTACTTAGTAGAAGGACATTGGGTTTCTTTAAGGTGCTGTACTAGTAACGTGATGTACCTGCTACCTCATGGCATATATTAAACAAGACTACTTTTTTTTTACTATAGTTTAGATATCAGGCAGAGATTTGGGGTCCTATGTTAGGTTCACATCTTCATCAGAAATTGACATCATTCCCAACTGAACTTGTGATGGAGATTATGAATAGAGTCTACAACGCAAGTGTGAAGGGGGCCATAATGAGATGCGTACAGACTCTTTAATTAAATGGTAAACTCTTCTGTGCATGCACCACTTTCCCTTTGTCTTATTGTTTTCTATTTTTAATTTGTTATTTGTTTTATTTGTTATTGTCCTCATCTGCTAAATCCCTAATTATGAAGTGCTGAGCAATATGTGGTACTATTTAGATGACAATATATTCTGCCACTGATGTACATTAGAGAAGTCCCTGATAAATGCGAGAAGTCTGTCTCTGTACAAGGGTATGGAAGAAAGTGAATTCGCTATATTAATCCGCTTCCAAAGCATGTGGAGATCCAGTAATAAGCATGCAATGGATGTGCTTCAGGTATTTATTCACTGTTCCTTGAGATAACTCACAGGAGGTTACAATATATGCGGTCAAAACAAATTCTCCTCTCAGCTCTGTGTAAACATGTCTGAACAAGATGGGGTCACAGCTACAATGAGGCAGGATGTGATCTCACAAAACAGTTACATCATCATCCAACATAACCATACAAACAATTGCAAACAATGGCCACAGGGTGGCAGCATAACATATCAAATATTGCATATAATAGACATAACATGAATTCAATATAATATGAATGGGCGACAACTAGAAGCCATAGCTGTGACAGCACACAATAGTTATAATCTTTAATAACTTCACCCAATAGAAATACTAAAAGAAAACAGCAAACATGTGCATCTCCAGGTGTTAAAAGGTTTTTCTCACCACAATGATCAACTTTAAGCATGTAGGCAAAGGTAAATAAAGACTTTTACCAAACATATTGCTCTTTTGATTTTGCTTTGCTTAGAAAATAAAGGAGATCTTATTTACTACTTGTGTGCACAAGTTTCTTTAGCTTGCATTCCACCTCTCTCTTTTCTGTCTGTGCTCTCATTGCTCCAGCAGCCCTGTCTGACCATAGTGACTCACTCCTTCCTGACAAATTTTCAGCACAGGAGCTTGTTTACCTATGTTACTGACACACTTTAACCCTTTAGAGTTCTGTAGCCTTGTGCACAACAGTTTACAAACCTCTTGCACTCATGTCACTATAACAGGCTCAGCGTTAGATCCACAAACAGCCTAGCCAGGAAGTGTCCAAAGCTGGCTGTGGCTCAGTGAAATTTCATTACCTTAAATCCAAAATTTATGTTCCTTTAACCCTTGTTTATTTGTTTTTAAAAATGTGTTGGTTTGTAAATTTGTAACTAAATAGGCCTTGCCATGGATAAATTCTCCCAGCCTATTTTTAAAAAAAACACAATTGCATTAGTAACTTCCCCCTTCTTCTTTCTGTTTCTCTTTTTCCTTCCCAATTAGAAAAGAGTTCTCCGTTTATGCTTCCCTGCCTTTCAAGAGCCATATCTTTTTTTTATTTTTCCATTTATAAAGATATATCAGGGCTTTTTTTGCGGGACAAGATTTACTTTTTAATGGTTACATTGTCCCTACCATAGAATATACTGGGAAATTGCCCAAAAAAGTCCAAGTGGGGTGCAATGTAAAAAAAAAACACATATTTGCCATGCTTGTTTTTATGACGATCACTCTATCACTCTTTGATATTCTGCAGGCCAGTACGATTCCGACAACACCAATTTGAAGGGTTTTTATTATGATTTAGTACTTTAAAAAATACAAACATTCTCTATTTGTTAAATTTGCTCTACAGAGCCATTTTATGCGACCAATAACTTTTATTTTTTCCCATCTATGGGGACCTGAGTGTTGGTAAAAATTAGCGGGCTAAAGTGTATTTTTAACTGATACCATTTTGGGATTGATGCAACTTTTTGATTACTATTTTATTCAAAGTTTTAGGGGCTGTAAAATGAACAAAAAAATTAATTTTGCCGTTTGGAATTCTTTTCTTCAACGGTGTTCAGCATATAGGATAAGTGATGTTATAGTTAATAGATCAGACTTTTACATATGTACATATTACCAAATTTGTGGAAGTTTTTTTAATTTTTATAAAATGGCAAAAGGGGGATGATTTGAACTTTTTTGTTATTTGTTAGACTTTTAAAACTTTTTTTTAAACTTGCACATTAAGTCCCCTTACGGTACTTGAAAAAGAGGGGGCTTGATCATTTGTACCTTCTGCATTATATAAAGGGTGTAGCTAGGTAGCAATTTTACTACTTCCTGTCTGGGGTAGAAGGTAATAGAAACAAAAAACATGGCAGCTATGGAAGTCTTTATTAGATTTTCACCTGCCATGGAAATAGATTGGCACCTTAAAATTGCACCATGGGGGTGGTGGTCGAAGTGAGGAACTGTGCACAGCACTGTTTCTCATCGATTTAAACTATGCAGCTACGGTTGCCGCAGCATCTAAATGGTTAAATAGTAGGGATCAGAACTATTTCCAATCTCTGCTTTAATCTCCGGATGTCAACTGTAATTAGCAGCTGGTAAGCGAGTAAGACCGCTACCTAGGACCTTACTGACAAAAGGTTGTACCAATATGTCCATTTTTGGTAATGGGTTAAGGAGTTTTTTAGAATTATATCAAGCAAAGTGCAGCAAGTGCCCATTGTCATGACTTACAACTATGCCCTTATTTTAGCTTAGTTACCAAGAAGTGAAAGTGCTGGAATTACTATTTTCTTTTTCTTTTATAATAGAAATGCTGAAAATGATGAACACAAATAAACCGTTCATGTCCAAGATCAAATTCATCTACCTGTTTAAAGCATATCTTCAATTATCAGGGCATGGACACAGCTAAATCTCAAACAAATTCATAATTTGCACTGCACCAGCTTTTCAGAAACTGTCCGCTCTCCTCCTTCCTTCTCTCAATGTTAACAATAACAGGGATGGGGAAGGGGTAAGGTGGGAGTTTGTAAATGCCAGAACAGAGAGCTGGCAACCAAAAAGGGCAACAACTCAGGTTGTTGAAGGCACATATTAGGCATTTTGCAGGGTAGAATCACTTAGGTTCTGTACAAGTATTGAAAAAATGCACCATACCCACTGCAATCTCTATGTCCTGGATGCTCCTGCAACCCTCATCCCGGGTCGTAGGCGCATCCGTGCCCTGCTGGCAAGTGGCGCCACGACCCGCATGTCGGGCCGCGGGCGTGCTCATTCTCCTGCTTGCCCCCCTGCTCACTTACCCAGCCGCGCTCCTGCTGTGGTCTCTGTCCCTCGGCGCACGCGATCCCGCTTCCCAGGGCGCACGCGCCGGCAGTGTTAAATTTAAAGGGCCAGCGCACCAGTAATTTCCTATTGCCGGTCGCTGCCCCTATTTAAGCCCGCCCCTTCCTGGTACTCCCGCTGGATCTTTAGTGCCCTGTTGCATATTGAAAAAGCGTTTATCAGTCTCGTCTATATTCCGTGTACTGTACCTTCTTGCCTACGTCCCTCGACCACGAATCTTTGCCACCTGTCCTGACCTTATCTCTTGTCCCCGACTATGTCTTGCCTAACGATTTTGTGCCATGCTAAACCTTGGCTGCCACCGCAAGCAAGTCATGTCAGGGGTAACGACGTGGTAGACTCCCGCCGCAGCAAGTCCATCCCGCGTTGCGGTGGGCTCTGGTGAATACCGGGACCTACTTACGTTCCGCTCTCTGGCGTGGCTTATGCTAACGCTTGCGGTGGTCCAGTGGATCCACTACTGCTGACTGTGACAGTAAGATCCGGCCATGGATCCCGCCAAGGTGCCTTTTCCGAGTGCCTCCAATCTCACCACCATCGTGGCTCAGCAGTCCAAACAGATTGCGCAGCAAGCGCAACAGCTTAACCAGCTGACATCTATGATACAGCAGCTTTTTGCATCTCTGTAGCAACAGTCGCCTGCTGTGGCAGCTCCCGTGTCCGCCAGCCCTAAGCTACGGCTGTCCATGCCTACGAAATTTGATGGGGACCCTAAGGCCTGCAGGGGTTTCATCACCCAATGCTCCCTCCATATGGAACTTATGGCTGGTCAGTTCCCGTCTGAAAGGTCTAAGGTTGCCTTTGTGGTCAGTCTTGTTTCTGGAAAAGCCCTGGCTGACTCCACCTTGGGACCGAGGCGACCCCGTCATGGCTGATTTCGGTACTTTTATTCAGCAGTTCCAAAGTGTGTTCGAGCAACCCGGTGTGCATCCTCAACCAAAACCGTGTTGCTGAACTTGCAACAAGGGAACTCCTCCGTAGGGGTTACGCGGTACAATTTCGCACTCTGGCTTCTGAATTAGCCTGGAACGAGGCAGCATTGGGTGCCACATTCAAGAAAGGTCTCTCCAGCCAGATTAAGGATGCCCTCTCCACCAGGGACCTTCCATCTTCCCTGAGTGACCTCATCTCCCTGGACACTAGTATAGACGTCCGTTTTTCAGAAAGGCAAGAGGAACTTCGCCTGAAGCGCGAGTCGGCCAGAACACGGCGTCTCCCTTGCTTGGCTCCCGTATTCCAAAGGCCGCCACAACCGTCCACCCCCATCGGCTGCAGAGGTGCCCATGCCGGTGGGCAGGGCCCCTCTCTCCTCACATGAGCTGTCTCGACATCAGGAGGAGAAACTGTGCCTCTATTGTGCCAGTCCCGAACACTTCCGTAGGGGTTGTCCGCTCCATCCCCAGCGTCTGGGAAATGCACGCACTAGGCTATGTGGGAAGAGGCGTCCCTAGGTGTGAACAATCCCTCTCTTTGTTTGACTATGCCCGTTCTATCGGGTTTGTTCTATCTGGTTTCACGCTTTGGCCTTCCTGGACTCTGGATCTGCCAGGAACTTCGTGGACGCAGCCTTGGTGTCCAAGCATAATCTCCCGGTGGTCTGCCTGGAGAAACCTCTTACCATCTCCTCTGTCAGTGGGGAGATCCTCAGCAATCCGGTCCAGTTCTGTACCGAACCTTTGTCCCTTCAGGTGGGGGAACTACATAAGGGAGACTTACATTCTATATGTTTCCCCGGTCATCCTTGTCTATTCTTTTGGGTCTCCCCTGGTTGCAGCAACATGCCCCAGTGCTCGATTGGAAGTTTTGCGTTGGGGACAAGGTTGTCATTCTTGCTGTCTGGTGGCACCCCGCCCGGTGCTTCCCACTTATCCTCTAGTAACATCTAAAGCTTTGGCGGGCCTACCCGTTCCCTACCAAGAATTTGTGGACGTTTTCTCGGAGAAGCAAGCAGAGACTCTACCTCCTCATCGTCCCTCATCATCCCTGCCCGATTGATCTGCTACCCGACACCTCTCCTCCCTAGGGCAGAGTCTATCCACGTCTGTGCCGGAGACTCAGGCTATGGCTGCCTACATCCAGGAAAATCTTCAGAAGGGGTTCATTCGTAAGTCCAACTCACTAGCCCGGGCCAGGTTCTTTTTCGTAGCAAAGAAGGATGGCTCCCATGTATCGGTTACCCCGGTCTCAACAAGATCACCGTGAAGAATTGGTGCCCCTTGCCGATGATCACCGAGCTTTTTGACCGGCTCCGTGGAGCCAAGATCTTTTCTAAACTGGACCCACGCGTTGCCTACAACCTCATCCACATTCGTAAAGGAGACGAGTGGAAGACGGCCTTCAACACTCGAGATGGACACTTAGAGTACCTGGTGATGCCCTTCGGGCTCTGTAATGCTCCCACAGTCTTCCAGGAGTTTGTCAACGATATTTTCAGAGACCCTTTATACACCTGTGTGGTCGTCTACCTGGATGACATCCTGATTTTTTCATTGGATCCAGAGTCCCACCAGGCCCATGTGCGACAGGTTCTCGGGCGTTTACGCGTTCACCGTCTTTATGCCAAGTTGGAAAAGTGTCTCTTCCACAAGACAAGTCTCCCCTTTCTCGGCTACATTATCTCTGACAAGAGTCTACTAATGGATCCCACGAAACTGTCTGCCGTCCTGCAATGGCCACGTCCAGTGGGCCTCCGTGCCATACAGAGATTTTTGGGCTTTAACAACTACTATAGTTCGTGCCTCACTTCTCCTCGCTGGTATCCGCAATCATGGCTCTCACCAAAAAGAATGCTAACCCGAAACTATGGCCACCAGCGGCTGAAGAAGACTTTGTAAAATTGAAATCTGTGTGCTTTTGCACACTACTGTGTGCTTTTGATCCACTACTGCTGACCATGACACTCTAGACTTAAACACACAGACATATTCACTACATGTATGTTTAAGTGCAGCTTAATCTGTCTCTCCTCAGTGTTGTTAGGCAGAACAAATGTGCTAAACTCAGCTGAGATGTGCCAGACAGAGGCTCCTGGGACCACTAATTGGCTGAGCACATCTACAAGATTAAGCACTGTGCCATCTGTGAACTAAGGTAACTGACCTCTGGACTTAGTTCTTTTAGTATTCATGATCAGTATACACCCGCCTACCTAGTGCTCTATTTGGCTGATTTTTGCAATAAATGAAGTAGAAATTAAGAACAAGACAAATGTCCACAAAGGTGAAGTATACACATTGCTTATCTAGAAGACACAGTATTATAATCGTACAATGCTACTGTTGCTGACAGCTTCCTTCCCTGTCATGTAGCAAACAATTTCCATGCAGCTGAAAACTTTTCAGGGACATTCAGAAACATCGGTAAAGAGTGGCTTGCCAAGCAAATTTGCCTCTACAGTTGGCCTTGGTGCAGAATACTCCGTTTAGCAGAGTGTAAGGGGTCACAGATTTTCACCCTTTAACCCCTACACAGGGATCTGGACTTCCTTGCTTCATATCCCTAGGTTGCATTCACAGAGGAGTTATCAACTGGTGAAAGCTATGGGCAACAAGTATTCAGAAACTGTCCAAGGGTCAAAAACTGAGAAGTCAGAGAATGTGTCTGAGCCATAACCAAATGAAAAATCCAAGTCAGGGAAAGTTGAATCTCAACTGTGATAGTAAAGTCAAACCGAGGTTAAGACAACATAGGGTCACAGACAATTCCAAATCAATGCTAGGATATCAAATGATGAATATCCAGAAGGGTAATCAAACAAGTCAGGTCAAACACAAAAAACAATAACAAACAGCACACCAAATAGAAATAAGGCACAATAACTGGCAAGGGGAGAAAGACAGAACAAATTAAAATAATGAGCCAAGATCATTGGCTAACCCACTCTCTTAATTGGCCCTGTGGATTGTCTGCTAAGGCAGAAAGGTTTATGGTGGACCTGCAGCCTGGAGCTATTATTTGCATAAAGGCCGACAAGCTTATTACACTTGCAGAATCATATGCCAAATGTAATAAGGCATTTGGTGGTCCACAGGGGGTTAAATGCTATTTATAATACAGTTTTTTTTTTTTTTTTTTTTTTTAAAGAGATGATTTATGGTGTGTTTCTGACATATAGTGTAGGACCCTCAAAGCTGCTTCAGAAATATCTCCATAAAAATGTTTTCTTTTTCAAAGTGTTTTAACAATTTTCTTAAAAATATACGGATGTAGCAGAATGTAATTAGACTATGATGGCATTTTCTATTATCTGCTCTTATCTCTTACCAAAAACCATTGAAAAAGTTTAAATACAATTTTGTGCTGTGTTCTTGTGGTGCTTTACTTGTCAAGTTTAGTTTTTCTCCATCTATATAAAAATTGGTATTAAACTTAGAAACCTTGACATTTACTAACAAATAAAATTACTATTGATTAAGAAAAGAAAACCTACACAAGGAAGATATAAGTAAATGTTGTGGTTTTATGTATGCATTTTAAAAGCAATAGATTTAGAATGTTTAAAAATTGATAATTAAAAAAAAAAAAACTTGCACATGTTTTTATAAGTACATGCATAACATTCATAATTTACTACCTAAGTTAAGTGCAATGTGCCACAAAGACAGAATCTCACAATCAATTGGAGAAGTTAAAGTATTCCAGAGTTATTATCACATAAAGTGATACGTTTCAGATTTTAAAAATGGGTCTGTGTCCCGAAGGTTATAACTAGTGTTGAGCGATTTTTATCGACAAAGTTGAAATCAGCACGGTTTTTATGGTAATCGGATTTTTTCGATCACGCGATAATTTAGTTAAAAATCTGCGCATAATCTATTAATATCGCGCCATTTTCGGTGCTTCCTGACATTTTGGCGGCCAGCCAATTTGCTTACAAAAATAGAGCAGCGTGGAGTTGTGTGTGCGAAGTCATGACTGGGATGTGTATGGTTGCGATTGGCTGGAAAAATCACATGACCTCGTTTTAACATAGAACAGCCCTTCCTGTTCTGCCTCAGTGTCTCTCAGCGTTTCATACTAGTTGGACGTGCGCTCTGCATGTCTCCAAACTACTCAGCGAAATCATACTATTTTTGAACAGAGAAACCTCTACTATTAGCTGTTATTAGATTTGACATTGGAAATTTTAGGTATTTGTAGAGGAATTTTAAAACCGACTATCGTTAAAATACGGGGGGGGGAGAGCAGGGGGGG
>JAODAL010045869.1:0-31510 GCA_025379985.1 Phyllomedusa bahiana | reverse complement strand
TTCCCCCCGGGGAAACCGTTCATCTGGGTGGTCACTGACCGATTTTCAAAGATGTCCCACTTTTTGACGCTTCCTGGTCTCCCTTCTGCTCCCCAATTGGCGGGTCACTTCTTCCATCACATCTTTCGCCTGCATGGTTTACCATCCCACATCGTCTCCGACCGAGGCGTCCAATTTGTCTCTAAGTTCTGGCGTGCCCTGTGTTCCCGTTTGCAAATCAAGCTAGATTTCTCTTCTGCATATCATCCCCAGACAAATGGGCAGGTGGAGAGGGTAAACCAGATCTTGGGGGAGTATCTACGGCACTTCGTGTCCGGACGTCAGGACAACTGGTCCGAATTGCTCCCTTGGGCCGAGTTCTCATATAATCATCGGGACTCCGACTCAACTGGCCGTTCTCCATTCCTGGTGGTCTATGGCCGTCACCCGCGCCCTCCCCTCCCCCTGGCTTCCGCCTCCGAGGTTCCCGCCGTGGACAACCAGGTTCAGGATATCGGGGTCATTTGGCGAGAGACCCGACAAGCCTTACTCCAGGCTTCAGCCCGCATGAAGACCCAAGCTGACAAGAGGAGAAGACCTTCCCCAACGTTCCTCCCAGGGGATAAAGTGTGGCTCTCTTCTAAATACATACGCCTCAAGATCCCCAGCTATAAATTGGGTCCGCGGTTTCTGGGACCCTTCAGAATACTGCGACAACTGAACCCGGTGTCCTATAAACTCTGCCTGCCTCCATCTCTCCGGGTTCCTAACGCCTTTCATGTCTCCCTCCTAAAGCCTCTGGTCCTGAACCGGTTCTCCCAGAGGAGCGCTGCTCCGTCTCCGGTGCTAGAATCCCCTGATGTTTTTGAAGTGAAGGACATCTTAGACATGAAGACCGTCAGGGGTAAGCGATTCTTTCTTGTAGATTGGAGGGGCTTCAGCCCCAAAGAGAGGTCCTGGGAACCGGAGTCCAATATCCTGAACCGAGATCTGATCCGTAAGTTCCTTCAGCCTAAAAAGAGGGGGAGACCTAAGGCGAGGGGGGGGATACTGTCACGGGTGGTCCCGCTCCTCGGCCCGGGGGCTGCGGGCGCACCCATGTCCGCTCCCCCCCCCCCCCGGGGGTTTGCCGGGTCGGGTGGCGCCGCTGGCCGCGGGACGAGCGGTGTGTCCGCAGCACTCAGGGACTCACCTGACCTCGTTCCTGTCCCGTCCGCGCCCTCTGCCGGCCGAGGCGCGCGTGCCCGTTCCCTAAGGCGCGCGCTCGTTCTCGGAAATTTAAAGGGCCAGCGCCCCGATAATTGGCTAATTGCCGGGCGCTTCCCCTATTTAAGGTTACGCTCCACAATCACTCCTTGCTGGATCTATGTTGCCTCGTGCCTTAGTAAAAGTGTTTCCTAAGTGTATTCTCGCCTTACCGTGTACCAGACCTCTTGCTACGTTTCTCGACTCCGAACCTCTGCCGCCTGCCCTGACCTTCCTGCCTGTCTACGACCACGAACCATTGCTGCGTGCCCTGACCTTACTGCCTGCCCATGACTACAATTCTCGGACTACGACTCTGTACCACGCTGCACCTCGGCCGCCATCGCAAGCAAGTCACGTCAGGGGTAACGACCTGGTAGCCTCACGCCGCAGCAAGTCCATCCCGCTTTGTGGCGGGCTCTTGTGAAAACCGGGGGCTACTTAGATTCCGTTCCCTGGCGTGGCTTGACTATCATCGCTTGCGGTGGTCAAGCGGATCCACTACCCCGCCACACAAGATGTATTTCATTGGTGCAAAACCCACCTTTTCTTATACGTTTAACTTTTAAATAGCTGTATTGCACGTGGTGCGGCTCAATTTTTTGCAAAGAGCCACCTTGTACTTAAATTTGGATACAAAAGTTTTGTAGTAACTGTTGGTGTATTTCATTGGTGCAAAAACCACATTTTCTTATCCATATAACTATTAAATAGCTGTTTTTTCACTTTGGCGCAGCCCAGATTTGTTCAAAGAGCCACCTTGTACTTACATTAGGATACAGAAAATTTCTAGTAACTGTTCTCGTGTGTCATTGCTGCAGAAAACGCAATTTCTCATCCGTGTAACTTTTGAATAGTTTTACTGCGCTCGGTGAATCTCAGTTTGGCGCAGATAGTGCACTTGTATGATAGTTTGTTGAAAATTATCAATTCCTAGCCCTACTGGGCAGTTGTAAATCCCTGGGACTTAAGGAAGTACACTGTTGATTTTGTCTTATGGTTCTTCCACCAGACCGCATTTCACAGGTATTCGATAGAAACAATTCTGTTTCTAATCCTAGTTGGCTGTAGGAAATTAGAGGGATTTAAGAATAGCTGTGATTTGCCGTCTTTCAATAAGAGACTGTCAAAAACTCTTCCATACCTTCTTAAATGTTTATCTTTCTGAACATGGAGCGAAATGCAGGTGGTAAGCGAGCAAAGAGGGGTGTAGGACATGGAGGTAGAGGTACGAGAGAAGGTGCTCCTTCCAGTGCTGGTGACAACACGCAAGCCAGCGGATCGTCGGTTGCAGGACCGTCAGGCCTGTCATCACTGGGTCAGGGCCCTGTGAATCTCAGTAACGAACAGCGTGGCCAATCTGTTCTTCAGAGGTTAATGCAACCTGCATCTAGCAGTCCTACCTCCTCGTCCTCCCAGTCATGGCCACAAATGTCGTCATCATCATCGTCAGCATCCTTCCAACATGAAGCGAAGGCAGCCCAAATGTCAACTCGTGTACCCACCACTGTGGATAATCCATTTTCGGAAGACCTCTTTGATGACAAAATGCGGTTGGGGTCAGAAGGCATTTCAAAAGATCAAGAGGCCAAAGAGGATGATTTTGTTTCCTCTGACACCCAATCGCTGATACCATCAGAGGAGGAGAAGGAAGCCGGTGAATCCGCAAAAATCCTGGGAGGTCGGCAATGCCTTGCAGTGCCTGTTGCTTGTAGCCAGCAGCTCCAGGATGCAGAAAGTCAGGACAAGGAAGTCACCTGCATTGATGATGATGACGACATTGCGGATCCAACGTGGTCTTTTAATCAGATTTTGCTTGCGAGTGCTTCATCACTGGACGAGGGGCGGTCGCACAAGTCCGCTAAGATTATTCCGCCAGCCATGATCAGTGGAAACACCGCTCCTCGCTTATCGCCGTCATAAAGGTCCAGGACCTCTCAAGCCTGGGCCTTTTTCGAGCAAGCCTCTGATTCACCCAGCGATGTCATATACCGCCTTCGCCATAAACGCATCAGTAGAGGGAAGAATCCTAGGTGCTTAACCACCACCAACATGTCTAGTCACATGCAGCGAATGCATGAGTTGAAATGGAGGGAACACTTGGCCAAAAAAGGCCACACTGATGCCGGGCTTCCAACCACTGCCACACCCTCTGTCTTCGCCTCCTCCTCCTCCGCCACCACCAAGCGTTCCTCAGCTGCCCATGTCTCTCAGAGTCATGATCAAGGATCAGCCTCCGCTTCAGCCTCCACCGTCGCCCGAGTACCACCAGCACCACCAGAGACCCATCCTACCCCGTCTCCTCCCGCCGTACAGCAGCCAGCCTAGCAGCCAGCCTTCTGTCTACCAGGTTTGGGAGCAGAAGAAACACTTTAACCCAAACCATCCCAAAGCCAAAAGCCTGAATGTCGGCATTGCCAGGCTTTTGGCCTTGGAAATGTTGCCTTTCCGTCTGGTGGACACAGATGGGTTCCTCCACGTCATGACCCTTGCCTGCCCCAAATACCAGATGCCAAGCAGGTATTTCTTTTCCAGAAAAGCCGTCCCTGCACTGGCCAGCCACGTATCATCTAAAATTTCAAGCGCGTTGTCTACATCTGTTTCCGGAAAGGTCCATCTGACCACCAACACATGGACTAGTAAGCATGGCCAAGGCCGCTATCTCTCTATGAAAGCTCACTGGGTGAGCTGGGTGGATGTCTCTGGTGGTAACGGTGGCTCTCAGGCTCGGCGCACGCTCTTCAAAACCGCAGGGATGGTACAGGGTTCTGTCCCCCAAGGTCCTCTGGTGACATCACGTGCCCAGAGAAACCAGGCCGTTTTGAAATTAATCTTTCTTGGAGACCGTCAACACACAGATCAGGAGCTGTGGACGGCTCTTCGCGACGAGACCGAGCCGAGGTGACAAGAACCTTGTGCCAAGCGAGGTGGTGTGCAATAACGGTCGAAATCTCCTGACCGCCCTTAAGATCGGTAGACTGGAGCACATCCCTTGCCTGGCATACGTCATGAATCTCGTCGTCCAGAAATTTCCAAAGCACTACCCGGGGTCTGGACTGCCTGCTGAGGAAGACATGAGGTCTGAGCTCACACTTCCGTTGTTCGCACCTTGCTTCGTCCCACCTGGCTGCATTGCAGCATCAGCTCCGCCTCCCCGTCAACCGTCGCATTGTTGACGTGGCAACATGCTGGAATTCCACCCTCCACATGCTCCAGCGATTGTGGCAGCAGCTCAATGCCATTACACCGTATGAAGTGACACATGGCCTGACAAGCAGCGGTGTGGACCTCGGGGTGTTGAGCCACATAGAGTGAAGGCAGGTGCAAGAGCTCAGCACCGTCCTTGCCAGTTTTGAAAAAGCCACCAAAATGGTCAGTGCGGACAATGCCCTTGTCAGCATGAGCATTGTGGTGATCTTATTTTGGGAAACGATGTTGGACACTTTGAAACATCAGGTCCCACCAGCGATGGAGGAGGAGACGGACACAGATGCGGACACGGAGCCTTTCTCTCCGTCAAATCCAGAAGGCCCGACAGTTTCACAATTTTATCGGCCTTCATTAGGCAGTGATTCGGGGTCCAGGGCTAGTGCAAGGCCCTTCAGCTCTCAGGGTGCATCATCTGAGGCAAGTCAGGGCTGTGTTGAAGCTGTGGCGGAGAAAGCGGAGGAGGAGGAGGATGAGGTATTCCTGGACACCGATGTTACCGATGTCTCTGCCTTGGAAAGAGATTGGCACAGATTTGAGGCGGAGGAGGAAGATGAGGAAGATCATTTTTGCTGTGCCCTCGACCCCAGGGCTTGGGAAATCAAAGCTCCATCTCTCACATGAGTGCTTGGATGCCCCATTTCCTCCAACATGATCCTGCATTAAGGCCATCAAATAAACAAACAGTTATGGGTGGCCCCCCTCCTCGACCCCCGGTACAAAGCAAAACTCAGCACTTTCCTTCCACCCACCCAAATAGAGAGGAAAATGCAGGAATTGGAGACCTTGCTGTTTGATCAACTGGAGATATCTGTTGTGTCTGCTTCACGTTCTTCAAATGTCACGGTGGAACAACATCAGCAACGTGACAGCAGTAGAGTTCCAAGTAGAAGCGGCAGCAGCAGCAGGCATTGTGGCAGAAGCCTAATGGGGGACATCTGGCAATCTTTATTTACCATCTCACCAAAACATGTAATGCAGGGCACACATACGACACACAGAGACCAGCTTAAGTTCATGGTGCACAACCATCTGCGTCTCAACACCAATGTTTTTGGATATGTTCTGGACCCAATCGGCTTCCAAAATGGATGATGGATGAATGGACTGAGCTCGCTCGCCACGCCATAGAGGTGTTGTCCTGCCCAGCAGCCAGCGTCATATCTGAGCGGAACTTCAGCACAGCTGGAGGTCATTACAGACAAACGCATCCGGCTTTCCACAGTAATGTGGATCATTGAAATTTATCAAGATGAATCAGGCATGGATCTTGATGATTTTGTGGCCCCAATTGCCGAGGTCACCGATTAGTTGCCGGTCTACTTCACATTACTCTTCAAACAGAAAGAGTCCTCTAGATTTTTTTTTTTTTTAAATGATCATTTCTTACTGCAATTTTCTCAGTTCCCAAAAGTTCGTTTTGCTGGTTTTACGGTGAGGAGACTGTAAAAGACAACAATTGTACAAAGGGTTTTATGAAAAAAAAAACCCTTTTTCAAATTTTCTCAAATTCATCTTTAGAATTGTTTGCACTGTCAATGGTTTTGGGTCATGGTGCTTGTGAATACAACTATAATCATGGTCTTTGGAACAGAAATGTTGCTTCCAAGTTGCATTTTCTCACTCACAATTTTTAACAGTGGCTGAGAAGTCATTCTTATTATTTTTTTGGTCAGCTGCTGTGAAATGAGCTATACTACAGGTCTATTCTAAAAATGTGGTTTCTAACATAAATTTTTTCTTCACATTTTTCAAGTGTGGCTCAAGGGGCATGTTTTGGGAATTTTTGGGGGCATGTTGCTGTGAAATACAGCTATACTACAGGTCCTATTCTAAAAAAAAATGTGGTTTCTAACAGACATTTGTTCTTCACAATTGTCAACAGTGGCTAAAGGGTGATATTTTAAAATTTATGGGGCATGCTGCTGTCAAAAACAGGAATAGGTAGGACACTGTTAATGGACACATATTGCAAAATAAGTTGTTTTTGCAAGATCTTTAACATAGCTAGCAATCCCTGTAGTGAGACAACCCGTTTAATACAATTAAAAATAAGAGAAACAAAGAGGTGGTGGGATTCCATCCTATTTTAAAAATGTGTTTTCCAGAATTAAACTACTAAAAAAAATTGCATGTACAAAATAGCTGATACAAGTATTCCTCTGAATTGTACAAGGGAGGTACAGGACGACTTGAACAGATGTAGGTTATTCAGAGGACATGGTGTACGGAGGACATTCGCCACCCCAAGAACAGAGACAATTTCCTCCAACACGTTGAGTCAAACGAGACAAAGAATGCCAAGACTTAGGGCACCTGGGTGAAACAGGCGCATCAACCACCAGCATTTCCAAGTGAAGCTCAATTCGTCCGCCCTCAGAGGGAGGGGCAAGCTCTCTCGTAGAGGAAGAAATTTCTCCAGCACTACCCCCGTCTTGACTGTGTACTTAGGAAGGCTGCAGGTCTTAGCTCACCCATCCGCTTCCGCATTCTGCTTCAGCATGACTTTTTCCGTTGCTGTGTCATGAGGGATTTTTTGCAATGTTAATGGATGACGGACGCCAGCCTGGGATCTCACCGCACCCACTGTAACTCGGGCACTGCTAGCTGAACCTTTGTGTTAATAGATGACGAACACCAGCCCTTGCTCTCACTGCACTCACTGTAACTCGGGCTCTGCTAGCTGAACCTGCGTGTTAATAGATGACGGACGCCAGCCCTTGCTCTCACCACACCCACTGTAAGTCTGGCCCTGCCAGCTGAACCTGCGTGATCCACGTTTACAGAATCACCCGCTTCGATCAGTAATTTCCTCCAACCCACTTGACAGTAGAATGCAGGATTTTCAGACAGGCCTCGTTGACCTACTGGGGACATCTGTTTTGTTTGCTTCACATTCTAATGTCACGGTGGAAAACAATGTCACCAGTAGAATGGCAAGTAGCTTAGCAGTAGCAGTAATGGAAAAAACAAGTTGTTTTTAATATAGTTTATTTTTATTGAGAAATTTTCTGTGATGGTTTTAAGGGCACCTGTGCGGGTTTTTGGGGTCATGTTGCGGTCAGGACATGGATAGTCAATATCCCGTTCAACTAAAATGGTGGTTGAAAGACTCCTTTTTCCAGCACTTTTTTAATCTGTGGGTCAGACAGGTTTTAATGGTCATTTCTGCGGTCAAGGACAGTATAGTCAATGTCCAGTTTTAACTAAAATGGTTGTTGAAAGACTCCTTTTTCCGGCACTTTTTTGATCTGGGGGTCATGCAGGTTCGGGGCTCATGCTGTGGCCCAGGACATGGATAATCAATGTCTAATTCAAGTAAAATGATGGTTCAAATAATATGCCTTCTGGCACTTTTTAATTTGTGGGTCATGCAGGTTTAAGGGTCATGCTGTGGTACAAGACAGGGATAGTGAATGGTCTGTGACTTTTTTTCTGTGACTCTTGTTGCCTAATTGGCTTGCCTAATATGTAGCACATATCCAGTTTGCTGTTGTGGATGTTAATTCCAGCTTCTCCAGCCCTGTTTGGGTGTAAGAATGAAGGTATTGTTCCTCTCCCAAAGACTTTAATGGTCATCGGCGATAATCTGTTATCGACTATCGGATATCGTCATTATAATTGCCGATATCGGCTATCGAATCGATAACGATAATTGACACAATCGCTCATCACTAGTTGCGAGTAATGCATGTCAATTGGGCCGGCGGTCTGCCGTACTCCCTCCCCCATGCTTCGGGGGTACGCGCTGATCAACGCGACACCCGAAACACCTGGCATATTGCGGCGAGTACTGTATGCGCTGCAATTACGCCGTGTGAATGATCTCTTGATGTCAGTATTAACCCCTTAAGCACACAGCTAGTTTTGAACTTCCTGACAGAAAACAATTTTTGAAATCTGGCATGTGTCACTTTATGTGGAAATAACTGTTTTGATATATCCATGTAGTTCAGAGACAATTTTCTCGTGACACATTGTGCCTTAAGTTAATGATAAATTTTGGTCCATACAATCTTTCTTTGTTTGTGAGAAGTATTGTGCAAATTTGGAGAAAATTGCATGACAAAAAACATTTTCAAGGTTCAAACAGACAGATAGTTATTACACACAAAATAGTTCATAACTAGCAACTACCTTATGTCTACTTTATGTTGGCAACATTTTTAAAATATCTTTATTTATTTCACAACATTAGGGGGCTTACAAATTTTGTAGCAATTTTTCACATTTTCAAGAAAATTTGCAGCACTAAGGGCCACATGTATGAAAACTGTTTAGGTCTAAAACTCACTTTTTTGCCAATAGTAACCTATTGAGTTTTAGACCTAAACAGTTTTCATACATGTGGCCCTAAATTTTTGGGGAGCAGTCCATATCTGAAATGGCTTTGATGGGCATGTATGTTAGACATCTCTAGTACTTACTTAATCTTAGAAACTGCACCCCTTAATGTATTCAGTGCTTTCTTAGGAATTATAGAAAAGTGGAGATGAAATTTAAAAATTTCACTTTTGTACAGATTTTCAATTTTTATTAATTATTTACTGGAACACAGTAGATAATAACAGCAAAGAGCAACTCAATATTTCCCAGAGTCTTCCATATTTAGAGATATCCAATATGTGACCCCCGGTGCGCTATTTGACAACCTCAAGCCAAAGAGTAGGAGCACCTACAGAAATTTGGGGTCTCTTTTTGATTAGGATTTTCTTTATGATTCATTAAGGGTTTGAAGATACTCTAAAGTGGTAAAACTTAAGACATAATTTGGAAAACAACACTCCTTAAGGAACACATCCAAGGATGTAGTGAGTATATTGACCCCACAGGTGTTTTACATATTATTTTTTAATGTTAAGTTGTGAAAATGAAGGATTACATTTTTCCAATAATATCTAGTTTTAGCTGAAAAGGTTCCATTTTCACAAGGAATCCTGGGGAAAAAACACCCCAAAATGTGTTACACATTTCCTTCCTAGTTTGAAAGTACCGTACATGTGGGTATATGGGTGTAAACTACTGTTTGAGTGCATAGCAGGGCGTACAAGGGAGGGAGCACTGTTTGGATTTTGGGACATAGATTTGGGTGGGTGCCATGTTGCATTTTCAAAGTTCCAAAAGCACCAGTACAGGTGAAACCTTCCAAAAGTAGGGGTGAATTGTGTATTTTGGGCTAACAGGTGTTCCACAGTTTTCTTTAGAATTGGGCTGTGAAAATTAAAAAAAAGAAATGCCATTGTTTTTCAGGTTTAATTTTTACAGCATTTACCCATACCATATAAATAAAATAATAACTTTACTATGTGAGTTGCGACAATTGCAATGATATAAGTTTATGTTTTACTACTATAACACAGTAGATATGCATTCATAGCATTTTCAAATCGTCATAGTCTGACAGCCATAACTTATTTTTCTATATACAGAGCTGTACAAGGGCCTGACATTTTCATTGGTGTCATCCTGGGGTTCAAATGATACTCAGATCACTGTTTATTAAGGTTTTTGGGAGGCGGGAAAAACAAATTACAAAATTCTGGTAGTGTTTTTAATTTTTATTCTTTACAGCAGTCACTATGCGTTAAATGGTTTTAGCTTTACTCAGCAGGTGGATACAATTACAATGCTAAACAATTGTATTTTTTTATGTTTTATTGCTTTTGCACAATAAAAAACTTTTAAGGAAGTACTTTTAGGTAAGAAAGACAACATATTTTTGCATTACCATAGTCTAAGAGCCATAACATTTTTTAGGTTTTTTTTTTTTTATGGGTTGAGTTGACTTTTTAATGGTATAATTTTTGGGGCACATAATTGATTTTTTTGGATCGGGTTGAACAAAATACAGCAATTCTGGTAGCGTTATTTATTTTTAATTTTATAGTGCTCACCCTGTAGTATACAGTGTGGAAAAAAAGTATTTAGTCGGCCACCAATTGTGCAAGTTCTCCCACTTAAAAAGACATGTGTGTGTAATTGACGTCAAAGGTAGACCTCAACTATGAGAGACAAAATGAGAAAACAAATCCCAAATATCACATTCGGGAAGAATTTATTGGCAAATTATGGTGAAAAATAAGTATTTAGTCAATAACAAAAGTTCATCTCAATACTTTGTTATATATCCTTTGTTGGCAATGACAGTGTTCAAATTTTTTATGTAAGTCTTCACAAGATTGGCACACACTGTTGCTGGTATGTTGGCCCATTCCTGGATGCAGATCTCCTTTAAAGCAGTGATGTTTTCGGGCTGTCGCTGGGCAACACAGATTTTCAACTCCCTCCAAAGGTTTTCTATGGGGTTGAGATCTGGAAACTGGCTAAGCCACTCCAGGGCTTTGAAATGCTTCTTACGAAGCCACTCCTTCATTGTCCTGGCAGTCTGCTTGGGATCATTGTCATGCTTAAAGACCAAGCCCCGTTTCATCTTCAATAACCTTGCTGATGGAAGAAGGTTTGCACTCAAAATCTCACAACACGGGGCCCTATTCATCCTTTCATGTACACGGATCAGTCATCCTGGTCCCTTTGCAGAGAAATAGCCCTAAAGCATGATGTTGCCACCCCCATGTTTCACAGTAAGTATAGTTTTCTTTGGATGCAACTCAGAATTCTCTCTCCTCCAAACATGACGAGTTGTGTTTCTACAAAACAGTTCTACTTTGGTTTCATCTGACCATATGAATTCTCCCAATGCTCTTCTGGATCATCCAAATGCTCTCTAGCAAACTTCAGATGGGCCCGGACATGTACTGGCAGGGGGACACATCTGGCACTGCAGGATCTGAGTCCCTGGCGGCATAGTGTGTAACTGATGGTAGTCTTTGTTATGTTGGTCCCAGCTCTATGCAGGTCATTCACTTGGTCCCCATGTGTGAATCTGGGATTTTTGCTCAACGTTCTTGTGAACATTTTGACCCCACGAAGTGAGATTTTGGGTGGAGCCCCAGATCGAAGAGATTATCATTGGTCTTATATATTTTCCCTTTTCTAATCATTGCTCCCACAGCTGCTTGCCTATTGCAGATTCAGTCTTTCCAGCTTGGTGCAGGGCTACAATTTTGATACTGGTGTCCTCCGACACCTCTTTGGTCTTCACTATAGTGGAGTTTGGAGTGTGACTATTTGAGGTTATGGACAGGTAACTTTTATACTGATAACAAGTTCAAACAGGTGCCATTACTAATGAGTAGAGATGGGCGAATCGATTCTAACTAAGTGGAATTCGTTTAGAATTTCAGGAAAACTTCGATTCTGAACGAAGTCGAAGTTTGGGGTGCTTCGCGGGAACGAAGCGTGCATTTGATTGATAAAATGGCTGCAAGCACATGGAGTTACATGGGGCAAAGAACTCTGGGAGGAAGAAAGGCGTAGCCTACATGACATGTGCAGAGATGAAGCCAATCAGAGACCGGCGGGAATCTGTGACATCACCACACTATATACATCCGGGCGCGACGCTGGGAGCTCATACCGCTCTCACTGTACTGAGTAGGGAAGGTGCTACCGCGGCTGCTTATGATATCTCATACTAAAGAACTCACTTTTATACAGCGATTTGTGGGGGGTGTCACAGCTTGTCTCAGAGACCGCTTCTCTTACGTTATAATTCTGATTTTGTGGGGTATTGGAACTGAAGTCCATTGTGCGTCCAATGCAGCTGCATATACATTTTAATGCTATCTGCTCAGTTCTTCAGCACATTGAATATCCAAGGGTTATCTAAGCCTGTTCCTGTTGTATTCATTTAAAGAAACAGCGTTTTTACAATCCAAATACCACTTAATTTTTGGTTGCTCATTTCTTTTGCGCAATTTAGATCCAGGGGTTAATTAAGCGTTGTTCTGCTGTTGTGGTCACTAAAAGAAACATTCTTTTTCACTGCCAAAGAAGAAATTTTGCCTGTAGCATAATTCATAACCGAAGGTTAATTACAAGTTTTTCTGTTGTTGTGTACCGTAAAATACACGCCATTTTAACACGCTACAAAGCTGGTAATTTTTGGTTGCTCATTTCTTTTGCGCAATTTAGATCCAGGGGTTAATTAAGCGTTGTTCTGCTGTTGTGGTCACTAAAAGAAACGTTCTTTTTCACCGCCAAAAAAGAAATTTTGCCTGTAGCATAATTCATATCCGAAGGTTAATTAAGCCTGTTTGTGCTTTTATTATCAGTAAAATACACAGTGTTTTTAAACGGCACATACAAGTAAATTTTTCCTGCCCATTTGTGGAGCGCAATTTATATCCAAGGGTTACCCAAGCTTGTTAGTGGGTTCATTTGGAGTCAAATACAGGGTGTGTATTTATCATATACAGATATCTTCATCAAACAGTGTCTGTACATTTTAGAACAAACAGTATGTCAGACAGAGAGGTGGCAGGCTCTTCACCTGCGAGTGGCAGTGGCACAAACATTCCTGGAGCAGGCCCAGGTCGCAGCACAGCAAGGGAACGTCGCAGCAGGGGTCACTCGGTGAGGCCACAACTGCCGCTGTCATCTAGCGGCCGTGTGTTGTTCAGCAACCCAATGGTTCTTGATTGGTTGACTAGGTCATCCACTTCCTCCCAGATGACATCTGACAACCCCAGCCAAGAGTCGGTGGGAACGTCAGACACAACCCTTAGTTGGCATGGCCCGGGAGTGGGTCAGCGGCCTTCACCTGTCCTCAACCCGCCTCTGTCCCATCCGGTTCCCTCAGCCAGAGATCTTCTATGTGGTCTGGGCTCAGCACCACTATAATGCGAGGATGAACAATTTGAGGAGGGCAGTCAGCAGCTACATGGTAGTGAAGAAATGTGGCCAATATCCCCTGCTTCTTGCAGTAGGCGGCAAAGTATAGATGTGGAGAGTGGCATGGGAGGTCATGTTGTGAGGGGTACGCCTTTGCATACCATGACCGGTGATGAGGACAGCAGTGACGATGAAACACAAATAGATGATGTAGCCGACCACACTTGGGAACCAGGTGAATCAAGGGCTTCATCATCGTCAGGAGAAGAGGGCGTCAGCTTGCCCGTCAGGCAGTGGCGCAGCCAGCAAGTGGGTTGTGTGGCCGTGAGTCAGCAGGGTAGCAGCAGTGTGAGGTCGGGAGCCAAGCGGCCACTGGGTAGAAAACCCATTTCCCAGGTCCAAGAAAGTAGCGGCACAGGGGCTCAGCGAGGAAACGGTGGTAGTAGTCACTCAGTGCGGACTGAGTCTGGCGGTAAACTCAGCTACTCGGCGGTGTGGCAGTTCTTTGCTAAGACACCGGAGGAGCCGAATATGGGTATATGTAGAATCTGTGGGCAGAAAGTGAAGCATGGCCAGGGGGCTAACGTTGGCACCACAGCCCTGCGTCAACACATGCAGCGTCACCATCCGGTGGCCTGGGAGAAACGTGACTCAGATGTGGTGGTCCATTCTGCCGCCGCAGCAAAAGCAGCAGCAGCGCCCAGTGGCACGCATGCCATTGCAGCCAGTCAAGACTCCACCACCTCTGCAGAAGGGAGTTGTTTCTCTTTGCCATCATGTCTCGGTCCAGATGCACTCTGCCAGCCCAGTAAGAAGGTCCGCTGGACTACTGTGCAGCCAAACTGGATGTGTGGCCGCAACTTGCCGAGTTTGCAGTGAAGAAGCTGTCCTGCCCGGCCAGTAATGTGGCATCAGAGCGGGTGTTCAGTGCTGTGGGGGGCCATCGTTACCCCAAGGAGAACCCGCTTGTCCACAGGAAATGTGGAACGACTGACCTTTGTCAAGATGAATCAGGCGTGGATCGGCAAGGATTTCCACACACCAATGCCTTAGGCGTCAGACTACATCAGCCATGACGACTCACCCAAACTGTGAGAAATGAGTCTGTGTTCAAACTACCTGCCTCAGTAACTATTCTGATGCCGCCACCCGCCTGATGCCACACATCTGCTGACAGTTTCTCCATCTGCCACCAACCATGTTTACCAGGGACTGGTATTGCCACCCACCTCCACACTCTGTCATTGTGCCACTCTATGACCTCATGCTGCTGCTGCTGTTGCTGGTGCCGTGACATCCACACTGTGTCATTGTGCCACTCTCTGACCTCATGCTGCTGCTGTGGCTGTTGCCGTGCCCTCCACACACTGTCATTGTGCCACTCTCTGACCTCATGCTGTTTATCCTGCCGACACCTCCACTATCTGTCATTGCGCCACTCTGTGGCCTACTACTGTTTTTCCACCTTCACAATGTCATTGTGCCACTCTCTGACCTCATGCTGCTGCTGTGGCTGCTGCCTTGACCTCCACTCTCTGTCATTGTGCCACTCTGTGGCCTACTCCTGTTTTTGCCACCTCCAGAATGTCATTGTGCCACTGCCTGACCTCATGCTGCTGCTGTGGCTGCTGCCTTGACCTCCACTATCTGTCATTGTGCCACTCTGTGGCCTACTCCTGTTTTTGTCACCTCCAGAATGTCATTGTGCCACTGCCTGACGTCATTCTGCTGCTGTGGCTGCTGCCGTGCCCTCCACACTCCGTCACTGTGTCACTGTCTGACCTCATGCTGCTGCTATGGCTACTGCTGTGCCCTCCACACTGTATCATTGTGCCACTCTGTGGACTACTCCTGTTTTTGCCACCTGCAGAATGTCATTGTGTCAATCTCTGACCTCATGCTGCTGCTGCTGTGGCTGCTGTCTTGACCTCCACTCTCTGTCATTGTGCCACTCTGTGGCCTACTCCTGTTTTTGCCACCTCCAGAATGTCATTGTGCCACTGCCTGACCTCATGCTGCTGCTGTGGCTGCTGCCGTGCCCTCCACACTCTGTCATTGTGCCACTGTCTGACCTCATGCTGCTGCTTCCGTCACCTCCACACTCTGTCATTGTGCCACTCAGTGGCCTACTCCTGTTTTTGCCACCTCCAGAATATCTTTGTGCCACTCTCTGACCTCATGCTGCTGCTGTGGCTGCCGCCGTTCCCTCCACACTCTGTCATTGTGCCACTGTCTGACCTCATGCTGCTGCTGTGGCTGTTGCCGTGCCCTCCACACTGTGTCATTGTGCAACTCTCTGACCTCATGCTGCTGCTGCCTTGACCTCCACTCTCTGTCATTGTGCCACTCTGTGGCCTACTACTGTTTTGCCACCTCCAGAATGTCATTGTGCCACTGTCTGACCTCATGCTGCTGCTGTGGCTGCTGCCGTGAACTACGCACTCTGTTATTGTGCCACTCTGTGTTCTACTCTTGTTTTTGACACCTCCAGAATGTCATTGTGCCACTGTCTGACCTCATGCTGCTGCTGTGGCTGCTGCCGTAACCTCCACACTGTGTTATTGTGCCACTCTGTGGCCTACTCCTGTTTTTGCCACCTCCAGAATGTCATTGTGCCACTCTTTGACCTCATGCTGCTCTGGCTGCCGCCGTCATCTCCACACTCTGTCATTGTGCCACTGTCTGACCTCATGCTGCTGCTGTGGCTGTTGCCGTGCCCTCCAAACTGTGTCATTGTGCCACTCTCTGACCTCATGCTGCTGCTGCCGTCACCTCCACTCTCTGTCATTGTGCCACTCTGTGGCCTACTACTGTTTTGCCACCTCCAGAATGTCATTGTGCCTCTGCCTGACCTCATGCTGCTGCTGTGGGTGCTGCCGTGCCCTCCACACTCTGTCATTGTGCCATTGTCTGACCTCATGCTGCTGCTGTGGCTGCTGCCGTGACCTAAACACTTTGTCATTGTGCCACTCTGTGGCCTACTCCTGTTTTTGCCACCTCCAGAATGTCATTGTGCCACTGTCTGACCTCCTGCTGCTGCTGTTGCCATGCCCTGCACACTGTGTCATTGTGCCACTCTCTGACCTCATGCTACTGCTGCCGTCACCTCCACTCTCTGTCATTGTGCCACTCTGTGGCCTTCTACTGTTTTGCCACCTCCAGAATGTCATTGTGCCACTGCCTGACCTCATGCTGCTGCTGTGGCTGCTGCCGTGACCTACACACTCTGTAATTGTGCCACTCTGTGGCCTACTCCTGTTCTCACCACCTCCAGAATGTCATTGTCCCACTGTCTGACCTCATGCTGCTGCTGTGGCTGCTGGCGTGACCTCGACTATGTGTTATTGTGCCACTCTGTGGCCTACTCCTGTTTTTGCCACCTCCAGAATGTCATTGTGCCACTCTCTGACTTCATGCTGCTGTGGCTGCTGCTGTCACCTCCACACTCTGTCACTGATGTTGCCACATGAGCCCTCAGCTTGTTTTTTTCAGCTGGCGCTGTCATGACTTTATCAGGATACATTCCTGCTTCAGTTTTTTGGTCAGTTTTGCCCTCTTAAGTGCCCAGGGAATTTTAGAGTGAACAAATTCTAAGAGCGGCAGCAGTCATGTGCATGTCATACTAAAACACAACATTGTATGAAGACCAAACCAAGCTCCCTCTGCATATTTAAGCATGGCACAACGTTCTACAGCACCCTGCAGGCTCGGTGCAGCCTGGAAATAGTTGTTTTTTAACGCGATTCGTCCCAAAGTAACTCGGACCGAATCAAATTTTTGAGAAATTCGCCCATCTCTACTATTGAGTGGAGGACAGGGGAGACTCTTAACGAAGAACTTACAGGTCTGTGAGAGCCAGAAATCTTGTTGTTTTGTAGGTTACAAAATACTTATTTTCCCAATAATTTACAAATAAAGGGGGGCATGTATGATCGGAGTTCTCACACTATTTCTGGCGTATAATGCGCCTCACTGTGCTGGCTCTGCTGTCGGACGCACCTACCCTATGTATTAGGCGCATTAGTCGAAAGACTCGCCACTTTCAAATGCACCTAAAATGAAGGGGCGTGCTGTGGGCATTCAGAAGGCGGGTCGTACCACATTCGAAAACTTTGACGCATGTATGAATGTGGGTCAGGAAAATAGGCGCATTACAGCTTTGACAGGCAGACCTATTTCAATGTGGTCTGCCTGAGCCTGAACAGTCGAATTGAAGCTAGAATTGCTTTTAAGGTGAAAAACTGTGGAATATAACTTACACCAGTACACTAATAAAACGTCATTTATTATTATTATCAAATTATTATTATGATTATTAGTATTATGATTATTATTATTGAGTATGATTATTATTAAGATTATTCTTCCTATTATTATTATAATCAAATTATTAAATTTAATATTAATTATTTTAATTTAATGAAAATGTGATCATATAAAATCCATATAAAAATATATAATGTCCCCAAAATATAGAAATATCTCCTATAAAATGTATTTAAAATTCATAGAATCTTTAAATAATTTTACATTAAATAACCCACTGATGTTGTTGTTCAGATTTTTATATTTTACATTTTTACTACATTGCATTTGAAATTTATTGTTGCTGCTCTCACCCGTTATTCTACATACAGCAAGAGCCAGCACAGCACAGGTATTGCTGGGACCTGTGGTCCTCCAAACAGGATTTCTATTCACTGACATGCTTCATGATTTTTCTCTTATTTTCAGCCCATCTATAACCTTAATACATGTTAGGCACATTTATGAGCACACTTCGCCCACCGGCATACATCAGGCCCAGTTTTGACTCGAAAACACACGAAAACAGCAGCTTTGACGTGCCTCCATTCATACATGTCCCCCAAAGTCTTTCCAAATCAGACAATGTGATTTTCTGGATTTGTTTTCTCATTTTGTCTCTCATAGCTGAGGTCTACCTATGATGTCAATTACAGGCCTCTCATCTTTTTAAGTAGGAGAACTTGCACAATTGGTGGCTGACTAAATATTTTTTCCCCCACTGTATTTTAGTGGGTCGATACAATTACATAAAATGGAATAAAAAGTGATCAGAAAGTCATACAAAACCCAGTGTGGTACCAATTAAAACATCCCTTCACCCTGCAGAAAAGAGCACTTACACAGCTCTGTATAGGAAAAAATAGTAAAGCTATAGCTATCATGGAAGATAGCAATGCATAAATGTTATTTTACACAATAAAAACACTTTTTGTTTTAAAGTGTTACAACATAAAAAAACTATATAAATTTATATTTTTTTATGTTGTAGCATTTTTTTAAAGTGATTTTATTATGTAAAACAATATTTATACATCGCTATCTTCCATGATAGCTATAGCTTTACTATTTTTTCCTATACAGAGATGTGTAAGTGCTCTTAACACTTTTTATTCCATTTTATGTGCTGTGGGATGAACAAAAATCAAAATTGTGCCTTTTTTACAACGTTCATTGTGTGGGTTAAATAACATGAAATATTTATAGGTTAGATCATTACACATTTGGCAGTAACAAATAACTGTTTATTTTTTATCATTTTGGGGAAGATTGCTGCTTTTTTAACGTTGGTTATTTTTTCACTTGTCCCCATAAGGGACTTGACTCTGCAATTTAGCAGATCAGTGCTTGCTACATTACATAACTGTACTGCTATATACTGTAGCTGTCAATCATCATGCCCGCTGTGCCAGCTGGGCACTGCAGGGCGTGATGACGTCATAGTCAAAGGCTTCCAGGTTGTCATGGAGATTATTGGCACCCCACGATCACGGTTTGGGGGTGCCGATAGAGACAGGAGGTAGCTCCCTCCCTCTGTCTTATCCTTAGCTGCCGCAGTCAGATTTGACCATGACATCTAAGGGGTTAATCAGCTGCATCTGGATTGAACTCCAGTTGTGCCTGATGCTGAGGGATATTAGCTGTAATATATAGCTGGTTTCCAACAGCAATCATAATGCACTAATGTAAATAGATGTCAATTTGTGGAAACCAATTCCCGACCATGACATAAACGTATGTTAAATATCGGAAACGGGTTAACAAGTGAAGTGGGATGATAAAATAGGGTCTTTGCCTTCCTTGGGAATATCCATAATGTGTGCATTTAATAAAGTGGTTAGGGATGGAAGAGTATCAGATACTGCACTAAAAGAACTAAGCAAAGGGGGAGATAAGTCCTCTAGTAGAACTTTGTAGAATTTCACTGTTCAGCTGTCCAGGCCTAGAGGCCTTCAAGAAGAAATGTCATAGCTTTTCTTAATTCTTTTGCTGTAAAATCTGCTGACTCATAGTTCAGGGACAGAGGTTCTGTCAAGGTAGATATGGAGTTAGGTTTAACAGTGACTGAGAGCGAGGAGGAATGCAGAGACTGTAGGTTTTACAGCAATTCATGATAATCCTGGAAACATTTCAAAATAAGTAAGATGGACTAACCTGTTCTCAGTGCTCTTTATAAAATGGATGTAGAGGAATTAGCAACACTTTTGTTCTTATGTACCCAATGAAGACTCCAATCCAGGTTGAAGCACATTTTACATTTTGCAGAATCCAACCATCCAATATATAAAATTCTATCTGAACAGCTTTGCAGCATTGTTGTTCTAAAATAGCACTGTTAGAACTTGGCATTTTCTCCTTACTTAAATCCATACAGGGCATATAGGGGTTTCCTGGATGGGATTTAGTGTTGGCAATGTGGCTTGAGGCTTAGCACCCACATATATTAGTCAACTGACCATAAAGCACTCCATAAGGCTGTGCCTCTTTATTAGCACAACTTCAAGAAGGGGAGAATATGCATTTGTTTGTCTGTTCATTAGCAATTCAGTGTTAACAGAATAAACCTAGATAGCATTTGTATTACTCCTTTTTTATATGAACATCATTTCTTTGTTTAACTTTCAAAGGCCTATACAAAAATGTGCCCAAGACAAAGTTTAAAACCAAACAGTACTGCCAAAATACAGTTGATAGAAGCTGCAAAGAGTAAACCAGATAATGTAATGTTATGCACTAGCTTGAAAAATACAGTCCTGGTTTCAGAATAAGAAGTTATTTCTCTGAAATAGGACTGCCCCCCTATAAAATATGTTTCAATTGCCAGGCCTTCTCTGACATCAGTATGCCCCTCACCTATCTGTGTGAGCCCCGAATGCTGTTATGGAAACAAAAGCAGCATTAGGATGTGACTACAATGAAAGCTATCATGGCAAATATTGATATAGGCAATGCCGTTGGTGGTCAGGAACTATCGATACAAAGGAGCAAGCCATCGGGTACAAATATTTGAACACTAGGTGAATGGGGCAGAATTTCTAATTTGTGTGAATAACAAAAACATTTATTTGCTTAAAAGGGATGTGCTGAAACAATTTAATATGGTTGGAATAACCCGTTACTGACATTTGACATTCAGGTATGTCATAATGCCAGTAAGGATATATGGAGAGAGCTCACACAGAGAGTTCACTCCATACGTGGTCGACACTGTCTGAATACTACAGCTGACACGTGCCACTAACATCTGGGAGTGGAGCTGACTCAGATCCCTGCTGCTTAACCCTTTAGACACTGCAGCGATTGTGGCTGCAGCATCTAAATGAATGAGCTACAGTGACGCACACCCTTTCTCACTCCGATCATTTCATCACACACACTATTTTCTTGTGCCAATTGGTTACCATGGCTGCTGAAAGCCTAATGAAGGCTTCCTTAGTCACCAAATATTCGCTCCTATTACTTCCTGCCACAGGCAGGAAGAAATGAAGCTGTCATCTGGGTACAGCCTTCTGATAATTTATATAATTTAGAAGGGTGTAAAAACAATTGTGCCCCCTAGTGGTCAAGTACCCTATAAGGATTAAAAGGTTTTAAAAGTATAAAAATGATTAGTTCACCCATAAGTTCACCTATTTTACCTTGTTACAAATAAAAGGTACATATAATTGGTATGGTCGCATCCAAAAAAGTCGGATCTTTTAACCCCTTAACACCGAGGCCTATTTATTTTTTTTTTTACGTTTGTTTTCTCCCTCCTCGCCAGAGTCCTAATTTGTTTTATTTTTTCATCTACATAGACATATGAGGGCTTTTATTTTGCAGGGCTAGATGTCTAATGGTGTTATTCATATTACCATAGAATATACTGAGAAACTGAAAAACACAATGGGGCAAAATGTGAAAAAAAATCTTCGGTAACAATGATGTGTTATCTGTATTCTACAGGTTGATACGCATCCGCCAATACCAAACATGTACGGTTTCCGTTATGTTTTGTTACCACTAGGGGGCTCAATCATTTTACAGCCTAATGCATTGTATAGACAATGCATTAGGGTGTACAAAGATGGAGGTTTCACTACTTCCTGCCTGGGACCAGAAGTAGCAAAATTGAAAATATGGTGGTGATGAAAGCCTTCACAAGGCTTCCAGCTGCCATGTTCAGCGATCTGGGCCCCGCAATTTTTCTACGGTTGCCCCGATTGAAGATGCCAGCTCCATCCCGTGCTGTAACTAGTAGCTAAATGCAGCTAACACCCGTTGGCTATGTAGCCCGATTGTAAACCCTTACCGGCATCAGGATGACCCATACGTCCAATGTCAGTATGCGGTTAAAATATAAAATAATTTATCCTGTGTGCTGTAGAAGAAAAAAATTTCCAAACACAAATATTGCATTTGAGTTATTTCACTTCCCCTAAAAATTAAAATATAAAGGCATAAAACATTGCATATTTCAAAGAATGGTACCAATTAAAACTAAACTTCAGCTCACAAAAAAGTGAGGTTCATGGGTTGAAGAACAAAAAAGTCATTGGTCACAGAAAATGGTGCGGTAGCACAAAGTTAAAAAAAAGAGTTTTTTTATATTTTTAAAAGTACGAAAACCCTACATATTTGTTATCACCGGAATAGTTTATAACTGCTAATTACAGATAACATATCATTTATCTGAAGAGTGAATGGCATAAAAACAAAATGCCTGCAAACATGGCACAAGTACTTTTTTCATATTTAACCCCCACTTAGAATTTGTTTTCTGCTTCCCAGTACATTAAATGGCATGGTCAATGGCACCAGTAAAAAGTTAATTTTGTCCTGCAAAAAACAAGCACTCATAAATCTATGTAGATAGATTTCAAAAGTTATGGGTTTTTGAAGGCAGGGAGGAAAAAAGATGAAGAGCTATATTATTAAGACTGCATGGTGGGAAGGGAGACAGTTTATAGAGGAGAGAGATCCAAGATCAGACCAAGTAATAATATTAATATTTAGTGTTAAAAGTTAATTTTTTTGCAGCAGCGATTTACCAAAATTAGGTACATTCAAAAATATTATGAGGATTTAAGAACTGTGTAAAATAATTGCTAACGCATAAAGAACTCACCATACATCATACAGTTTTATTTATGTAGAAGATAAAGTAGTTCTAGTTTATACAATTTGTATTAGCTGGGTTTTTGTTTTTACCTTAAATTGCCACCTTTACATATATACTGTCATCATTTACTCTGGACTGGTGCAAATTATGGTTTGTATAAAGCCACCATAGTGAGGGGAGCATTATTTATTAAACATGATATCATTATATTTCTGGTCTGTTGTTCAAAAAGGAAATGATACATTAAAATGTTACCATGTTTTTAAAAGCTAGTGGCAATGTAGAAATAGATGTGGGGAAATGTTTTAGTTTTAAATCTAGAACTATGATTTTCCTTAAGAAGTGTTTGCTGGACACAAATGATATGAGTTTTTGCTTGAAACGCTTATTTCCAGAATAAAGAGCTTTTAAAGGGGCTGTTACATTTATGGTTGTCAGTTTAAATACTATTTTGAGAAAGTCAATGATATGATGTCAAAAGTGTTTTTAAAAAGTTCTTTAATAAGCATGTTAGAAAGAAATGTACCACTCCAAGAGTGTAAAGCCATACATATGTTACTTTCTGATAATATTCACACCTAGTACAACACACAGCAAAATAACTGAAAACAGATTCCATAACTGGAATAAAAGCAAAGCAAAAATAAATCAGGCAAACTTGGTTCTATGTCAACCTGGGTGGCTATCAACTGAAAGCCTGTTTAGAACAGAAAACATGAAATAACTGTAAAAACTAAATAATGAATTGTTTGAAGACTTGCTATAGGATTGAGTAGTAATAAATATGGCTAGCAAGCCATTTGGCAGATCAAAGGGGTATTCTGATCTCACTGTAATTTAAACCTGTAGACAAAGTTAAAAAAGGCTATTACCAAATACATTGCTGTTCTAATTTTGCTTCATTTCAGAGTTAGAGAAGTTATTACCTTCTGCTTGTTTACACAAGCTTCTTCAGTTATCAACATCATCTTTCTGCTCTAGCAGTGGCCAGACTGGTCACATCTTTCCCTGCAGTATCTAATCAGCAGCACAGGATGCTTCTTACTGTCTGATCTTATCTTTTGATTGAGAAAAACGTTGATCCTTAAAGTCACTGTTATGGAAGAAGCCTTGCACCATCTTGTCAGGTGTGCAGAGCTTCCATCTCATGGCACGTACAGCTTTGTCACATCACATACTAGTGCATCTAAAAAAAATCAGAATATCATTGAAAATTAAAGGGGTTCTCCAGGACTACCTTTTTATTTGTTATAGGGCTCACAAATGTATTATATTAAACCTTGTAATTTATACTGTAATGAGTCCATACAATATATGGGTTTCTCTATTTTACTTAAATTTTTGATATCAATCAGCTTTTCAATGATATTCAAATTTTTTTAAATGCCCAGATATCCTGCTTGGACAGAGTCATTGTTTTTTTGTAACCATTACCATTACCAGTGCCCCTCTAAAAGGCAGAACAAGTAATACAAGCTAGCAGAGCTGAAATGTAAGTCACTGCTGTAGAGCCATCCAAAGTCTGCACAGGACATGTGAGCCTGAAGAGACCGTGAAGAGTGAACAGTCAGATGATAACACCTTTAAAATGTAATGGAGAACAATACCAATTTAAGTCAATGACCTTGAAGGATTTTGAAGGCTCCAGTTTTGTCTATTCTTGCATATGATTTGCAGGTTTCCTTTTAAGATGTGATTTGGTGCTGTTTGGTGGTTGGTGAAGAAACCAATTGAAGAGTAAAGCAGCTTATTTTTATGGAGAGGATAAAGGGTAATTACATTTTTAGTGCAAAATAGGATTTTCTCCTACTCTGTCTAACATATTATATTAGCTATTGGTAGCTGAGCCAGCCCCTCACTGCTGTAGAACCACTCACAGCTTGAACAGGAAGTGTGAGTCTGAAGTTGTCTGTGACTCTGAGAAACAGCATGGTGAGACAACCCCTTAAATCAATTTCTCATCTTACTGTCAGTTGGCATACTTGGAAATCCGCGTGAAGCAATTAGGTAGTTCTTTGTTAACAGCCATTTCAAAAAAGTCACAGATCCCACCTTTTTTCCAGTGGTTAGAATAAACAGCCCAAAATCAAAAATCCCAGAAAAAACTACCATATTGTTGGTATATTCACCTGGGTCTATTATGATGGGGAGTTACTCTATTTAGAGTTTCCCATATCTCTTTGCTCATTGGTGCCATGATTAAGGATCCCCTGAGGAACCCTTATGTATTGGAGGGGGGAAACGCATCGGGAGACATGGAGTATGGTCCTATCATCTAAGGACCTATATTGAGCAGCTAAGTATATACCTTTTGGCATAATTTGCGATATTTTCTTTTTTGTACACTTTATCCCTATTTAGCATCAAGATGTGGATAATATGTATTATTGCTTTATTAGCGATTTATGTCATAGTAGCTAGGTATATACTAGTGTATATATTTATTTATACTTCCCAATACACCCATAAGAATTATTTGTTATTATTAGGGCAATATAGGAATAGACTACGGTGGATGGGGCCGTCCCTTTCGGGACGATTACTCTGTCCTTATAGATAGGTATACTTGTTGTAGGGCCATTGTTAGAAAGGACATTTGTCATCGGCTCTTATTATTGTTAGCCCTTAGCACTGTAATAGTAGATTGTTAATACACCTATATCAGTGCTTGATGTATATTCTCTAGTATATGGGAATGCATATTTAGGGATAAGTGGTATTGAAACGTGTAGTATTTAGATAGTATATGGCCATTGTGTGTATAGTTTTAGAGAGAAATATTAAAGGTTAAATTTTAGTAGTGAGGCCTTTTAAGGTAGTTTTTTCTGTGATTTTTAATAGCCGTTTCAGAAATCTTTAACCCCTTAATGACCAAGCCAGATTTCGAAATCTGGAATGCGTGACTTGCATGAAAGCATATACTCTAAATATGTAAATAATGCATCATGATGTAAACATTTTTCATCAGGTATGTATTTAGGTTTGTCAAAGTAATTGAAACCCCCAGAAATGAACACATTTAGAGAACTACACCCCTTTTTTGTGCAAAGCACAGGAAAGTGAGGATTGTACCCCAATTTGTATTACACTGGTTAATCTGTGTTCAGAAATAAAACCAATATGGTTCTTCTCTTTTTATTAGAGACAGCTTGGTCTAAAATGGAGTATCTCTTGGCTGAACAAAAAATGTTATACAATACATGAAAGAGGAGGAAAAAATGTACCTTTTGTATTTCTATTTTTTGGGGAATACAAAAGTGAAATAATGCTGTGTACCCATAAAGAGGGCATGTACATAAAAATCAATAACCTTTTATCTGAAAATTAAAAAAAATAATAACAAAAACGTAACAAAAATTGGATGGAAACAACAAGATACAGGCAGTGCAATAGTGGAGTAAAAACACACGTGGGCTCCTAAGCCAGTTTAGATGTAAGCTGGTAGTTATAAACTACAATAAACCAGTAACTTAACAATAAAAGACGACTAGTAGGGTTGAACTTATATTGAACCAGTAGTAAACACTCTATATTACACATAAGATAGAGTGGTGCCAACATTAGGTCCCTGGTCATGCTTCACTTTCTGCCCACAGAATCTACATATAACCATGTTCACCTCCTTCGGTGTCTTGGCAAAAAACTGCCACACCGCCGAGTAGATGATTTTACCATGAACGCTCCGCACTGACTGACTGCTACCGCCACTGCCTCAGTGTGCCCGTGAGTCGCTATTTTCTGGGCCGGAACGAACCTGCGAAGCGGGTGGTCTACCCCCTGGCCGTTTGGCTCCTGACCTCGCACTGCTGCCACACCGCTGACTCCTGGCCACACTACTGACTTGCTGGCTGCACTGCTGCTGATGAAGTCCTTGCTTTACCTGACTCCCAAGTGCGATCAGTTGCATCATCATTGATTAGGGTTTGCCCGTCCTTGCTGTCCTCCTCAATGGTCTCATTGTACAGAGTCTGACCGCTCGCAACATAACCTCCCATGCCACTCTCCTCATCGCTACTTGTCTGCCTACTACAAGAAGCATCGGATGTCAGCCCCACCACTTTGCTGCCCAGTAGCTGCTCATTGTCCTCAAATAGTTTGTCCTGGCTGTAACTGCCCAGATAACTGAAGTGTGAAGCGATTCTAAGAGCCAAAAGCACATAGTAGTTCTCTGGCTGAGGGAACCAAACAGGACAGAGGTGGTTGGACAGAGGTGGTTTGTGACAGGTGGTGGCCCCTGACCTGCTCCTCTGCCATGCCAACTAAGGGTTGTGTCTGACATACCCAATGACTCTTGGCTTGGGTTGTCCGATATCATCTGGGAGGAAGTGGATGACCTAGTCAACCATTCAAGAAGCGTTGGCTTGGTGGTCAACACACGGTCACTAGATGACACCTGTAGCTGAAAAAACGAAGTTATTTGTCAAAATTACTGACGACACCCTCTCTACTCTTTCGGGTGGGGGGGGGCTCTACATGTATCAGCGTTTAACAGAACAGGTTCTGTCATTATCTGTGGAATCATCTGATGACGGTGTAAAAGGAGTGCGCTCTTTGACGCTATAGTGAGATCCTGGCCCTTTGCTCAGTTCTTTCTAGCTGGTGCTGACATTACCCTGTCTGGCTGCGTTCCCACTTCAGTTTTTTGGTCAGTTTTGAATCCGTATCTGCCCAGATAAATGAAGTGTGAAGCGATTCTAAGAGCGGTGCCTGTCATCTGTGTGTCATACTAAATCACAGCACTGTTTCAATACCAAACCACGCCGCCTATGCATATTTCTGCATGGCAAAATGTACTATAACACCATACAGGCTCTCTGCAGCCAGGAAATAGCAGTTTTTTAACGCGATTTGTCGCAAATCAATTCGGAACTAAACAAATTTTTTAGAAATTCACTCACCTCTAAATGCTGCACATGTTCTACTCTTGAGACTTCAATGAAATTTGCTTTCCTCTCCTTCTGCCTGCCAGTGGTCAGATCATCACCGCTGAAGCCACTGTTTGGCTGCAGTGGTCATGCTCTCATGACCGACATCACTGTTTGGATGTGAATGGCTCCAGGAGGTAATGCTAAGCAACGACATATGACCATAGACAGCTGGAAGTTAAGAGAACTGAGTAGACAACCTGTGGCATCAGTGCTGGAATAGAGGCAAGTACAAAACGTAAGGATTTTTGTATTTTTTAAAATTTTATTGCAGCAGTACCTTAATGAATTGGAAAAAAAAGACCTTGACAAACTCTTTAAAGGGAATGTGTCCCAATTTTAGTTTTTTTTTAAGTATTGTATGTGTTTTATATAACATGTTTATTTTCAGTTATAGTTATTTTAGTTGTGTGCTTGTATATACATTTATTAATGATACCTGTGCGTACAGAGAACTTCCATCTTTAATAGCAGCTCTGTACTGTGTGACTGCACGACACAGAGGAAGCTGCAGTAAATCACTCACTGTGCATAGGGAGTATGGACATCTCCCATCTGAATCTCTTCGGCTAGATCCCTCCCAGCTGTGAACTCAGCATGTTCTAGTGTCTACAGTTCACAGTTATAGGGAGCAGGCAGCCATGATTGTGGAGCCCAGATCCTATCAGAGCTGAGTAGCTGCTATTAAACATCTCCTCAGCCGCTCTGTGCTCCAACAAGGCGCTAGAGAAGCAGCAGAGGTCAGGTGGAAGCTATGTCCATAGCCCCGCCCCCTACAAGGAACATGTCAGTGCATTGTCAGCAGCCAGGGAGATTGTGTAATAAGAGCGAAGTGGAGAATGCGTGTGCGCACATGGGCTGGTGTGTGTGTGTGTGTGTGTGTGTGTGTGTGCACATGGGCTGGTGTATTTGTGCACATGGGCTGGTGTGTGTGAGTGCACATGGGCTGGTGTGTGTGAGAGCCCATGGGCTGGTGTGTATGTGTGCACATGGGCTGGTGTGTATGTATGTGTGAACATGGGCTGGTGGTTATGTGAGTACATGGTTTGGTATGTTAAAGTGTGCGCATGGGCTGGTGTGTATGCGTGCACGTGGGCTGGTGTGGGAGTGCACATGGGCTGGTGTGTATGTATGTATGCACTTGGGCTGGTGCATGTGTGTGCACATGGGCTGGTGTTTGGCTTGTGAGTGCACGTGTGTGTGCACATGGGCTCGTGAGTGCACATGTGAGTGTGCACATAGGCTTGTGAGTGCACGCGTGTAAACACATGGGCTTGTGTCTGTATACATCTGTAAGGATTTATGTGCACAAGTGCATATACAAAGGTGGATGTGTGTGGCTTTTTGTGTATATGTGCATATATATATATATATATATATATATATATATATATAAATATTATAATTATATATTTATATATATATATATATATATATTTATATATATATTATATATATATATATATATATAAAAAGGGGCCCTGACTGGTAAGGTGGTGAATGGTGTGTACATTTCACCCAGAGTTGTCACACATGAATGGTGAGGACTGATGCACGTCACCGAGAAAGCCATTGCTTTGTTCTTTGTCAGCTGCGGTAGGTAGTTGGCACATGTTAACAATGCGTAGTCTGGGACGACTTTTACCGGGAGCAGTCAAAGTGTTGGGTGGGTGACTGTTCCCCGTGTTCCAGGCCAGGGTTTAGCTGGCCTATATAAGTCAGCTAGTTGGCTGACTTGGGTTGTCTGCAACTACAGGCCAGGGAGTATGGGCCTGAGAGGCTACACAAGCATAACAGCTTATTGGTCAACCCGCTAAAAGATTTTTTGAAAGGGGGAAATATTTTTTAAATTTAGTGCTGGACGGCAGGTCTATGCTTTGTTATGGTTTTGTTTGACATATGTCTTTTGTCTACTGCATCCAAATAGACTCCAGGAAAAGAACTGGGCTTGGATCCAAAAGCCTGTCTGTGTCCCTATTGTAGATACGGGCATACGTACTCTTGTAGAGACATTGCCAAGTGACAGAGGCCTAATAACCAGCAAGCATGGAGAAACTAATAAAGCAGCTGGTGCAGTCAAACCTTCACCTCCAACAAGCCCATACTGCACAACAAGAGACAAATGCGAAGCAACAACAGGTGCACGAGGAAGCTAGAAAGGCGCAAAGTGAAACCAACCGTCTGCTGGTGCAGGTTCACCAGAAAACCGATGAGGAACAGCAACAGGTGAACCTCTCCATGCAACAGCAGTTACAATCTTTGGCAGAGAAGCAAGGTGCGACTCAGGGGCTGCAGATGGCACCCAGACAGCTCGTGTAGAGTGCACGAAGAAAAAAGGTGGCAGAGGATGACATTGAGGTCTACCTGGGCATGTTTGAAAGGATTGCCGAGAGGGAACAACTACCCCAAGACCAGTGGGGGGTTTTGCTGGCCCCCTTTCTGACAGGAGAACCCCAGAAGGCTTATGGGTTCAGGATGCCAAAGTCTATGTAAAGCTCCGGGAAGAGATCCTGGCCTGGCTAGGAGTTACCTTGGCCGAGCCCGGCGACTATACTTCTGGGAGTATGACCAGAATAAACCCGCATGGTTGCAAATGTAAAACCCTTTTCATCTGACCAGCAACTTGCTGCAGCCAGAAGAGCTTGCGTCAGTGCAGATCGTGGAACGGGTGGTGTGTGACCATTTCGTATGGGCCCTGCCGTGAGGATATAATGCTGCCTTGGATACACCAATCCCAAAAACGGGGATGAGCTGGTGTCCATTTTAGAGCAGTTTACTGCCACTAAGGACTTCCTGCAGGACTTGCATACTCCTGGGAACCAGAGAAGACCATCAGCTAGTAAGATTGTTCCTATTACTAGACTGTATAGCAAGGAGGGTGGAACGCTCCCATAGCGCAAAGGTAGACAGCTGTCAAGTCCCAAAAAGGACTTTGTTACTAGGACCCATGGCCAGATAGTCTGCTGGAGTTGCCAGAGACTGGGACATATGGCTGCTAAATGCCCTTTTCTAAATGAGCCCATGGACTGGGATTTGGGAAGACACAGGTTGTACTTTCAAGGCCTGCTTATACCGCTAAAAGGGACTGTATGAGTGACCGACAGGTGTGTCTTGTCAGGGCTGAACATTGTGCGGTAATGACTCTGGGAGTCTGATGACTTTAGTCCACGCCAGACTGGTTAATGCGGCTAAGATTTAGGCCCACTGTTTGGGGTTGTCTGCATCCATGGGGAAATTAAGGACTATTCCATGGCCGTGGTCACTGTGGAGACTCCCTGCGGGTCAGTGAGCCATGAAGTGGGTGTGGTTAAAAAACATACGCACCAGGTTATTGTTGGTCGATATTTTCCACTGTTCTGGTATATATGTGAAAATAAGCAGAGCAGGGTGGGTAAGAAACCACAAAATATGTCTAATGTGTGTGACCCTGTGTCTAAAAGTGTACAAGGGAAAAAGGGGACTCAAGTTTACAAACTGCCCGGGGAAACTTTGGTACTGAGCAATTAAGGGATCCTAACTGGGCGAGTGCCTGGAAGAGTGTGAGGTTTATCAATGGTGTCGTCTAAGACCCGGGCACTGAGTTGGCATATCCACCATTTGCAGTTCAGAATTACCTCTTAAATTGGGTAAAAAAGACCCCCAACTGAGGTAATAGCGCAGCTGGTTGTGCCACAGTCATATATTCGTTCAGTATTGGAGCTGGGTCATTCCCATTTGCTGGGTGGGCACCTAAGGGTTGAAAAAAACAGGAATTTTTTCTGGCCAGGGATTTATAGAGCCATAGAGGACTTCTGCCAGTCCTGTCCAGAGTGCCAAATTAATGCCCTACAGCCGCATTTCCGTAATCTGCTAGTTCCACTACCTATCATTGATGTGCCGTTTGAACACATCGCCAAGGACCTGGAAGGGCCACTTCCAAAGTCTACTAAGGGTCACCAGCACATGTTAGTCGTACTTGATTACGTCACCCGTTATCCAGAAGCCATCCCACTCTGAAACACTTCATCTAAAGTTT